>CM064334.1:34683791-34823791 GCA_032595735.1 Pelochelys cantorii
AGTGTGTGCCCTTCTGTTTTTTATCTTTAGTTTTGCAGGTTACAGCCAGGCCCACCTTGGGCAAACCAGAATAAAGGTTGAACAAGTCAGTACCTTGGTACATGTAAATATTTCTAGTAGAGCTAGAGGGAGGATGACAGTTCTGTTTCATGACAGCTTCTGAGCTTTTGAAATCTGTTTTGTTTATCTATTCTTTATTGGAATGAAAAAAGACCCTTCTAAGTGCTTTTGTGGAATTGTGTCAATATCCATTTTTCAGATCGAAGAGTGTGAGCATGTACACATATATATGTGTGGACAATTCCTTGCGATGCGGGGTGGGGATGGTGAGGTGGAACAGATTCAAGTCTGCCTGATTTTTGTCCCAGATCACTCTGAGAGATTTTGTTACTCATAATAATGACTGTAATTTGGGGAAAATCACAGAGTGGACTTTTTATTATGTTGAATTGTGGCAAAGGATAATGGACTTGGGTCTCTTTAAAGTTCAGTTTCTTATCTGTTACTTCCTTTCCATTACTTAAAGCCAAGGCTTGAATCTCTGTTCACTTTTTAAAGTATGTGTTTTTGAACTCCTCACTACCCTGTTTTTTCCACACCAAATCTATGTACTTTAGCAATTATAACCTTGCAAAGCTTATAACTAAAGGTATGTGTCATTTCAGTTTGTTCAATTTAATGGCTCAACCAAACATTCATCAAAATGTATGCATGTTAGTTAGTTACTGTATCATGCACATTTACCATATACTTAGCTTAGTTTTTTCGCTATTGGGTTTAGAGTGATTTACAGATATATATTTATATTTTAAAGAGTATACAAGGTGTCACATTATTGAATTTTAAAGTGAGTAGACACATCACTGTTGTACCCACGGGTGGTGTTTGCCCCAAATTCTGTACAAAGTGAGCCATGTGAGGTGTCAAATGAAAGCTTATGCTCTACTGATTCTATGTATGCTACGCATGTACTTGTATGATGTTTGTATGTGAAGTTATGAATATGGGCTCTGTACTTGTACTGTGAATGTTCTTTGTCTGGGACGGAGCAATGGGCCTGGACTGCCTATTGTGAGGAATGATAGTTCAGTGAATGGCTGTGTTAATTAGCACTGCTCCATAGACAATGGCTCTCAGAATGGCCAATGCACACCTGAGGAGTGCGTCTGGAAGCCTGCAGACTAGCCAATGTCTCATGGCTGCTTGCATGTGAAACACAGATAGGTTACTTGATCATGTGACCAGCTCCAAATTGGAAGACACCAGGAATATAAAAATCCCATGAGGGCATCTCCATCTTGTCTTCAGTCTTGCTCCTGATTCCAGATGCATCCTTGCTAGGGACAGAGAGCCGGGAAGGATTGCTGGCCCATCCTGATACAGGATGTACACCAGAGACTTTTAAGGTAGCAGTTTGTAACAACTCTGCTAAGAGACCACATCAAGAACTTGGTGATTGATGTATGTAATGTATTCTCCTTAACAATCTTACTCTCACCCTTTTCTTTCTTTTATTAATAAACCTTTAGATTTTAGATTCTAAAGTATTGGCCTAGCGTGCTCTTGTGGGTAAGATCTAAAGTGTAAATTGGTCTGGGACTGTGGCTAGTTCTTTGGGACCAGGAGGATCTGTTCGGAGTTGGTGAGATCGGGTTTTATAACCTCTCACCTGTGTGTAAGGTCCGGGGCTGATTGTGGCACAAGGAAAGCTGGGGTGTCTGAAGGGTTTTGCTCGTGAGGCTTCCTGCTGGCCAGATTGAAGTACTCGGTGTGACTGGTTTGTGGCTTATTTGGGAAAGGTCTCCAGTCGAGGGCTGTAAGTAGCCCTGGATTTGAGCAATTCGCCCGGAGCTGATGCCCTCAGCGGTGCCCAGACCCGGCCCGGTCCGTCACACAAGGAGAAGAGGGATTCTGTAAAAGAGAATGAATGATCATTACTAAAAAGAACCTTGAGTATTATAGGTGCATAAATACACAGACATCCTTTTATAAAAGGATTTTTAGATAGCTTAAAATGTTATTACCATCAGTAGCAGAGTAGAATATGGAGGTACACTCTAAAAACAGAGCTTCTAATAAGGCTAGCAATAGAACAGTTTGAACAGTGCTTTGGGACAAAAAGCATTAAATGAGTGCAAGCCATTATCACTATGTGGTGTATTCTTTTCTTAGTGTGAGCGCATAATTCCCAAGCATTAATGGGAGTTGTGTGCATAGAGGGGAGACTATGGGTATGTCTACACAGCAAAGTTATTTCGAAATAACAGCCGTTATTTCAAAATAACTTTACTAGAATCTACACAGCCAAACTGCTATTTCAAAATTAATTCGAAATAGCAGAGCACTTATTTCAAATTTGGTAAACCTCATTCCATGACGAATAACACCAAATTCGAAATAGCTATTTCAAAATAAGTGCTGTGTAGACACTTATATCGAAATAGGGAGCCTCCAACCTTCCCAGGGTGCTCTGATGGCCACTCCAGCCTCAACCAAGAACACTCCTCTCCCTCCCCTCCCCCCCCCCGGAGCCCTTAAAGGGGTTGACTCTGGCCACAGTGCCTGTGCCAGCTCCAAGGCTGCCAGCCCAGAGCCAGCAGTCACTGCCCCCAACCCAGTGGCCCCAAAACATGAGCCAGCAAGCCACTGGCAGCCAGCCCTCCACCACTCCCCAGGAGCAGTCTGCCAACTCCCAGGAGCCTGCCAGGGCCCAGAGAAGGTGGGCGCCTTCCTGGTCCAGGGTGGACATCATGGACCTTATTCAGGTTTGGGGGGGATGCCCCCAACGTCCATGATCTCCGCACTAGACAGGGGAACGCGGCCGTCTATGGCAGGATAGCTGCCAGCCTGGCCACCAAAGGCCACATGCGAACCCAGGAGCAGGTTTGCATGACAATCAAGTTGGTCTGGCGACACCCCCAAACCTGAGCCCTGAGCTTCCCCTCCCCCTTCTTCCCCTTGCTTCCCCCTTCCAGCTCCCTCCTCCCAGGTTTCCCCCTCCCCTCTCCCACCCTCTCTTCTCACCTCTCCTGCCTTCTTTCCCCAGTCTCACCAGAGTTTCATTCCCCCCCCCCAGTTTTGTTAAATAAAGAGAGTTTGTGTTCATGAAAATACGTGTATTTTATTTGACATCAGGAAAGGGGGTTAGGGAGGGGTAAGTGGAAGGACATGAGGGAGGAATGAGGCACAAGCCCCCAGTGGGGCAGACCAGGGAGGCTCTTAGTGCTCCTCAGGGTGGAAGTTCTCCCACAGGGCCTCCTGGATACTGACAGCCCGCTGATGGACCTCCCGGATGGCAGCCTGCAGAAAGTGCAGCCAGGCTCACAACAATGCATCCACGAGAAGCACCAGAGTACCTAGGGGTGGCTCCGGCTCCATGTTGCAGAGTGCTGTGGTGTCCCAAGTGAGGGCAACCAGAGCATGCAGAGACAAAATGCTTTGCTGTCCCTCATCGAGGTAGGCAAGCAAGCAGGGAAACCTGAGAACCAGCTGTCCAGGGGGGTCCCTTTAAGCACAGGCCTCAGCTAGCCTCAGGCAGCAGCCACACAAAGTAACTCGTGACCTGATGCCCTGCCGGACCTGGTTACGGCCGGCCTTAAATGCGAATCAGTGTCCACTCAGTGTGGACGCGCTATTTCGAAATAGCAAAACACTATTTCGAAATGCATTTTGTGTGTAGACGCATTATTTTGAAGTAACTTATTTCAAATTAACTATTTTGAAATAAAATATTTCAAAATAACGCTGTAGTGTAGACATACCCTATATCTTGCGGTCTTCTTCCCTCATAATGCAATTACCAGGGGTGAAGGGAAGTCTGAGGGGTAGCCAAAACTGGTGAAATTAAGTAAAAAACATATTTACCAAACAATGTTCAGAAGGTGTTCTGAGAATTCGTTGTCACTGAAAATCGGTATAGCTGCCCTATGGCATCACAAAAAGAAATGGGATGGTGGCAGAAACAGAACAACTTGACCAGCAGAAGAGAAGGTACAGATGTGCCAGTCTCATTTGCAGTTCAAAATCTCAATTACTTTTGATTAATTGGTTAGATTTCTAGAATACACCCAATTAAGCATCTTGAGACATGTATATTATAATAAAAGGCATTTTTCTGAAGAAAATAAATATTCCCCAAATTGAAAATACAGTACCCCATCCAAAATGAAAGGAAAAGTGTATGCTGAATGCCCCTTACTCCTCTATCTGGAAACTGGGTTTTACAGAGGTGGAAGAAAAGAAGATAACAGGCAGTAGAAAATAATATGCTGAGAAGAATGGCAGGCAAACACAGGGTAGACAAAATGTGTGTGACAGAAATCACAGGGAAGATGAACTTGGGACTCAGAGATAGGTAGGCTGGACAGCACACTGTTCAGATGCGTTGGAATGTGATCAAAATGAGAGAACAACAACCAGTAAAGATAGCATGGGAGGAAGAGGACTGACAGAAAGGGCATGGAAGATCGAGGACATGATGGAAAGCCACTGGCAAAAGAGGTTTGCAGAGAAAAGGACTGGAAGTCCAGGAGTTAAATCACAAGGAATGGCAAGGAATTATCAGCACCTCCAACCCAGTGTAAATGGGAGAAGGGGTTAAGAGATGTAAAGTAAGGTGAAAATGTACTACATCCAAGACTCCATATCCTCCTTCCAACCATGGAGGCATTTGCCTGGAAAAAAAATGAATCTATCGCATTCTATTTAAGTCCCTGATTTTTTCAGGTCCTCTTGTGTGCCGTAGAACATGGCCCTGTATTGTTCTCAGCTAGTTAATATATGAGATGCTCTAAGCCATTACATAAAGTGAGAAATATGATCTCTACATAGGTGCCAGATATTCATTTCATTTATATTATTTGTGGTTGTATAATTGGACCAGACTTCTGATGAAAACACTCAGGTTCCTCTGCTTATCATTGTTGAATCAAGATCTACTTTCATGCATTTGATTCTGAGACAACCTCCGCTGATAATTTCTCACCATAACTAATAACCATTTCCTTGCTGGGTGCATCACTCGGATTTTAATATATAACAGAATTCTAAGTAAACACCTATTGCTGCCCCTTTCAGGTCCTACAGTTACTGTAGTAACAACTCAGTAAGCCATTTTAACATTCTAGAGTAGCTAAAGAACTGCTATTTATTTATACTCCACACTTACTCTAAAGAGAACATATTATTCCTATAAACTATATTAATAAAATGACTAAATTATGCTGAAACCAAAGAGTGTATTGCTATCATGCTAGGTAGAACTACTCCCCAGGGGGAAAAAAACAGCAATAGGACACAAATGCTGCATTCCACGTGAATATATTTGAGGCAATACACTCTTTATTTAGATTCATTAGGTCTCAGGTGCCTGAGGCTTTACTTTAGACCACTGTTTACTGTTGTCAGTTCATAATTCATAAAGAGCATGTGCTGTACTGACCACCAGCATATACTTACCATTTATTATACCTGATTATTATCACTTACAGCAGGGTCAATCATAAATTATTCCACTGAAGTCAATGAAGCCGCACTTAGCTTAAATATAGTATTAAACAACATCCGAGTAAAGTCTGACATTTACAGCAGAACTTTTTAGTGCCCCTATAGTTAGGGTCTGTCAGGTGTTTCATTATGAATTCTGATTTTAGAAGGTTTAAAACTCCAGAGTGGTTTTGTTTTCAATTATAGGTACACAGATTTTTACATAACTACAGCACTTTTTTAAAAAAAAAATTTGTGTGTGTCTAAAATATTTTTATACTTTAAAATGAAATTTGGCAGGCAGGCAACCCATAATGAAAAAGAATTGCTTTTTCCTTTAAAAATGTTTTTAATCCAGAATACTTATTTCATTTTCAAAACCATTTACATATGCTTGGCAATCTGAATGGCCAACATATTCACAATGGTCTTTTTATCAGTGAGCATGCCTGATATTCAAATTTGGTCCACAAACTAAATGTTTGTTTCACGATTATTTATGCAAGCTGGTGACTTAAAGCTCTCTGTGTTTTAATCTGTAATTTATAAATTATGCAGAGTGATTTCCATGTGAGATCATCTGTACACAAGTCCTCTTGGCTCAGCCACAAGGGGGCTACATTCGAGGTAACCCAGTAGATCTGCTACAGACTACTCTAGTCCCATTTCCCACCTCTTTTGCAGTAATTGTCAAGACACACTTTCAGCTCGGCAAGCCTAGCTATGATGGGAGACTGGTAAGATAATGTCTGGTCACACAACACTATCCCAGTGCAAATTTTAGTTCTAGTCTAAAATTTAGACTTCAAATCATAATTTTTAAACCTATAATGACCCTCTTAACATAGTCATGCTTAACAGTTGTGTTAGCTGAATGTGTACTGCAGATTTCCTTGTTTTAGCTGTTCTGTCAGCAACTTAGCATTCATTTTAATGTAATTTTCTGCTGAATCTATAGATATTTTACCTGATATGATAAAATGCTTGTTACAGAGGGTTTTCTAATCCTTCTAAAGCACCACCCCGGTTTAAAATATATGCAGAAACAAGTGGCAGTAATACTTCCTACTGGTTTGACAACTCACAATGGCCTAGCATTGTAGAGGAGGTTCCTGTCCCACAAATCCAGTAAACATATTCCTGTGATGGTGTTGCTTGTATACGTATGTGGACAGAGTTGGCAATGGGGACTATTGCAGGGGTAGGTTCCTGAGGGTATGTCTACACTTAAATCCACACTGCTATTGCATTCTTTCGACCGAAAGTAGAAAGAACAGAGGGGTTTTTCAGACAGCGGTAAACCTCTTTCTGTGAGGAAGAAGCCTTTTTCTGAAAAAGCTTTTTTGGAAAAAGGCATATGTGGACGTAGAAGTGACTGTTTTTTTTTGAAAGAAGAGGCCTCCAGGAAAAAGCACAGTTGCCCTGGTGGCCACTCCATCCACAGTAATCAAAAATGAAATGCGAGATCGCGTCCAATCAAAGATAGCATGGACGCTATCTTTCGAAAAAGCAGATCGCTTTTTCATTGTGCTTTTGCGGTGTGGATGCTCTCTTTCAAAAAAAGGTTTTCCGGAAGATCTTTTCCGTTAAAGCTTCTTCCAAAAGAAGCTTGCAGTCTAGACGTAGCCTGAGAGAGTATATCTGAGATGTGATGTGTGGCTACTTGAAAGGATTTTCTTCAGGTTGGGTGTGGGATGTCTGTAGGCAAGGATTGGCCTATCTCCCAAGGCCTGTGAGAGTGAGGGATTGTTTTCCAGAATAGGCTGTAAATCAGGGCTACTCAACATGTGGCCCGTTTATATGCGGCCTGCGGTGCCTTCAGCCACTTCCTGGACCACCTGCCTGCCTCATCGCTGTGGGCTCCAGCAGCAGTGCCTCCCAGCAAGCCGAGCCACGCTGCGCCACATTGAGCCAGGCTATGTCGGTGCATGCGCAGGAGCTGCTGGGGGCAGCAAGAGGCGGGGGGGGAGTCGGGCAGCGAGGCACATGGCAAGGCAGTGGCAGAGCTGGGCAGCCTGGCTCTGGGGGAGGGGTGGGTGCATTGGGTTAGAGCAGGGAACTGGGCGTTAAAACTTCTGGCTTCTTTCCTTTCCTGTAGGTGGGCAGTGACTAAGTTGGTTAGATTTGGGGGTTCCAGTCTCTGCTCTGTGAGGACTGTGGGAGCTGGTGCTTGGTGGGGGGGGCAGGGGAAAGGAAAGGATTCTGGGAAGCAGGATTCCTGGGTTCCTTTTCTAGCCATGCCACTTCTCCCCTCGGTGCCTTTAACTTCACATTGATTGTACTTATATTTCAGTAAATATTGTATTGGCAGTTTTTGTTTGATTTGTTAAAATTGTGAAGCCAAAACAAAAAAGTAGACAATATAATGGTCTTCTGTTGATATGTGTTTTAGCAGTTAAATCCCTGGACTGTCATTGCTCATTAAAAGTTCTGTCACATGGGTGGAAGTCGGGTAAATATTGCATTTTATTAATATCAGCAGAACTAACTTAAATGGGGCCTGCGTGTTATGTAGTCTTGCCTTAATCTTTGTATTCATGCCCATCACTGTGAAAGAAGCTATTTGTGTAAATATTTGCATATATAATTGCATATTTATGCAACCACACTTAAGTTGCAGCCCTTGGCATGTGCTGTGGGTATCATTATGGCCCCTGACGCTTCCAAAGTTGAGTAGTCCTGCTGTAGATTGTCAATGATGTGCTGGTTTAAGCTGCGGGCTATTAGTGATGACTAGTGGTGTTCTGTTATTTTCATTGTTGGGCCTGTCTTGAGGAAGTATATTCCTGGGTACTCATCTGGCTTTGTCAGTCTGTTTCTTCACTTCCCAAGGTGGGTATTTAAGTTTTAAGAATGCCTGATAAAGATCTTGTAGTTGTTTGTCCTGTCTGTGGCATTGGAACAAATCCAGTTGCATCTTAGGGCCTGTCTGTAAACACTGGATCATGTGATGTCTCAGGGATGCAAGCTAGAGGCATGTAGGTAAGACTAGTGGTCAATAGATTTCCAGGATAGGATGGTATTTGTGTGACCATGATTTATTTGTAGTGTAGTGTCAAGCAAGAGGATTTTTTGTGTGGACTGTTCCAGGCCGAGGTTAATGGTGGGATGGAAATTGTTGAAATTCCTGTGGTATTCTTCAAGGGTCTTCCTGCGTGTCTATATGATGAAGATGTCACCAATGTATTGTTTGGCATCACCTTGTGTTTTAAAGAACAGTAATAATTTAGCTAGGCATCCATATAACATTAACGTGGTCATACACAGTATGACCATACATGCCATGTATTTGAACATACAAAACACATACAGAAATTAGCTAGCAGGGTTGTGTTTGAGGAAAGCATGTTAAATATGCAATTTACCTATTGTGTTTCAATAATCCAAACCAAATTGTTCCTCCTTACTGTCAGTTCCCATCATTATGATGGTTAAGGAATGGATTTGCTAAAATAGTTGTGCAATTGATATAGAAGACTTTGTTGTGTACTTTGTATAGCAGTAACCACAGACATGCTTTCTTTTGCCATGTTATTACACTAATAAATGAATTTAGACTGAAAATCTTCAGATCAGTTGTCTACTCCATGAAGTTGATTGCTCCAAGTACATTTCGGAGTAGCCATTTGTTACACAGTAATGGTTTAACTTTAAAGGCAAAGCGTTCAGACCCAAACTGAACCCTATTAGCAATACAGATGTTGTCTAACATATATAATGAAACCAGCAAATTAGGTCCCATGGCCATAGCCTCACAGAGAGGAAGCAAACAGAGCATGAATCAAAAAAGGTTTAGCAGGCAGTAAACTATTGGTAACATATTATTTAAGTTTAAAATCTGGGTGTTTAAGTTTAACTATTAACATTTGTGTCTCTTTAACAGAAATAACCCAAATTCAAGCTAAATTATATTTGTACAGAAACAAATACAAAATAGCATTATGATTTAACACAGATTGTGACAGAAGCACAGTTATTCAAAGTTAGGCCAAACCTTATTCTTAATTTTTTGCTACTTTGTCCTTTGATTGCTCTATTTACAGCCCTCTGATATGTTTTGGCACTGAGGAGTGAAACATACCAGCCATTACTTGTAATTCCTTGTGTCTTGATAGATCAGCCTTTCCTTTGCTCGACTATAGCTATTTTTATATGTATTTTTCAATCTTTATAAAGAAACTTCATGTTTCAAAATCCCCTCAACACCAATTATTGACCCTATTATTAAAAAAGTATTTTTAAATACACACCTTGACCCAATTATGTTAAAATCTATTTATGGAATTTTAAAATATATTTTATTACATCACAGACTATATATAGACATTTATGGGCTACTGGTTAAATACATATTTATTAAATAGGGGCCCAAATTCATCTACGGTCTAACTTCGTTAAAGTAAATGTGGTTATGCCACAAATTAATTTGGCCTGTGGAGTTTTGAGCTGCTAGACCACCATCGTTCTATAATGCTATGGAATCTTCATAAAATTTAATACAGAGAAGAATAGCCTGAGCTTGTTGAATCTGCATTTCAGCTTTAAAATATTCATCTGTGTGGGGGTTTTTTAAAAAGGGAGATACCAAAAGAAGCTAATCCACATAATAGATGGAGATACTGCAAATGTTTTTACTTACAAGAATGTGAAACACATTGTATTTGGGGAAGGGGAAACCTTTTTAACTTAAAAATAGCATGAGAATTTTTGGTTTTGACAATTTGT
Source organism: Pelochelys cantorii (assembly GCA_032595735.1). Lineage (NCBI taxonomy): Eukaryota > Metazoa > Chordata > Testudines > Trionychidae > Pelochelys > Pelochelys cantorii. Next base: position 34,694,001 of record CM064334.1, read on the forward strand.
AAAAAAAAAAAAAAAAAAAAAATTCTTAGGCTGAAAACTTACATGGAAAGTTTCAGTTTGGAACTAATTTTTATGACTGAATCCTAACTCCTCTCTTCCCCACGGAAAACAGTTTCAAGTAAAAATGCTGACCCCGCATTAAGTATAGTGGCAAGAATGGATCTACTGTAATGTGTATAACTTGTTTTTTTGTTATTATTGCCTTAAAAGGAGAAGCCTGAGGCACCAGACAATGTTAAAGCATGTGTCTGTTCTTATATTGTTACTACCAGGTGTATGAGAATAATCTAGCTTTGATCCTCTTCTGAAATGGACTTGGTAGCTCATTGAGAGAGAGCACATAGTTATTTCCTGATTTTTTAAAAAGGATTTCATTATCTGACACAACACTCTCCCGGCTTAAAGGATGGGGGAGCATGACATTTGTGTTTTAACAATCTCTTTACATCTTAGTTTTAGGAAATTGCTAGTAAAACTGAAAAAATGAATGTTATGCTGTTTTGTAGCTTTAAACTACAAAGCAAATTACTGGGACAAGGCGAGGTATATGAATTTATATTGTCTTTTTGGCAGTATAGGTTTACTGGTTTCTTTTATGGTGTCTGTGTTTTAAACTGAAAATAACTGCATAGTTTTGTGTTTGTACTATAATGTAAGTACTAGACAACTCCAAATTCTTACAATATGAAAAGTGTGATAGAAAGAATGTTCATCAAGCTCCCAAACTAAAGAGAGCTAATATTTGAGTAAAATGAAGGACTTTTGAATTGGAAAATAATGCCTAACTCTTCTAAAAACTCATCTGAAGAAGTGGGCTGTGCCCACAAAAGCTCATGATACCATCTACATGTTTTGTTAGTCTATAAAGTGCTAAGACCATTTGTTGTTTAAGTTTATCCTGTACAGACTAACTTGGCTACCCCCTGAAGCTTCCAAAAGTTAACCAATAGCCAATTTTTCTGTTTTGACCAACATGCAGAAGGTAGTATGTGTAGTTTCTTGTTTTTTGACAGATCCATTAAACATCTTTCAGTGTCCTGAGCCTTTCCAGTGCTGAATGTTGTTTTAGTGTAGCAACAGTGTTACATAATTGGAGAACTCCCTAAGGAGAACACAGGGCAATTTAAATTGTGGAGATTTTAGCATCAGCAGCCACACTAAACTATAGTTCAGAAAATATGCAGTTTTGCAATAGTCCCTGTGATATTAAAGGGAAGGGGGGAAAAGGAGGGATGGATCAGGCTTGACTATTTTGTAATGCTTTTCAGGCTGGGTCTTTATTTCCACCTTAAAATCTTTACCTGTCGGTGATCTGTTGTTCCATTCCTGGAGGGCAAAAATGGGAGGAATTGTCTGGGCTAAATTGCAATTAGGCAGCCCTGAGTGAGGCTGGCACCAGTTAACTTGGGATATTGGAGTGAAAAGGCCCGTAATCAGCCTTCGGTCATGTAGAACAATGCATAAAATTAAATTGACATTAATGAATAATTGTGTAATGAAAATGGAAGAGGAGAGTTAATTGCATGTTACAGTGAGTGTAATGCCTAGATAACCTTGCATTTAATGCTATTCTTAGCCCTGCTGCCAAGACTTCTACAGAGCCTCTCTCAGCAGGAAGTCATTAAAGCTGTGAGTAGATAATGCAGGCTCAGTGAAACCTAAGTGGCAACAATATAACAAGAGTTTCTTTCAGACCTTAGTGTTTTCAGAAAAAAGGGCATGTTGAGGTAATTTGTACACATCTGAATGAAAACAGGAAATTCAGAGCAATCTATTTGCTGTTTGTCCAGTTCCACAGAATTTTCAACTATTGTCGAGACCAAGGTCAATTCATATAATCAAAGGCAAGACTAAACCATAAGTGCTCATAATGCAATAAATACCCAACTGTCTACCAGGTACAACTTAGTTTTGTAAGTAAGTAATGCAAAGTGTGGGAAATATTTGATGTTGGGCATAAGAGAACAGTGGGAGACATCTTCAAGACCATCCCATTGACACGACCTAATAATAATAACAACAACAACATAAATTCAGGACTCCATTTTTTCCCTAAACACTTTCATTAAAAAGACTGCTTCTGTGTCACTGGTAATCACAAGGTAGTTCTAAGGTACATTTGCTTGTAGATCTCACATTTCTCTAAACTTTTGTCTAGAATCCTTCATAAAACAAATGTTCTTCCCATTGCGTTTCCTGTATATTTCTGCTTTCATACCATTACACAACACAGGGTTTATTTGTGTTTATTTGTTTTTAACCTGTTGACTGTCCTAAGATGGTCTACTACAACAAAGAGACACTTATTTTACCCTTAAAGCATTGGTTATACAATCATACTGTTCTATCAATTACAGTGGACTTATCCAGGAAAGCCAAGGCCCTGCGAGGGAGGGAAACATGGCAATCAAAGAGTTAATTTGGATGGAAGTTTATTTCACTGAAAGAAAAAACTGCCAGAAAAATTTACTAAATGTATTTCATTATGTGTTCATTGAAACAAAATCATGTTTAAATCTCCGCTATGAAAATGAAACTCCAAATTCACAAGATCAATGATTTATTAATGCAAAAAGCATTGACTCCTCTTTGCCATTATGCTGCACATTACTGCTTTTGTTGTAAATTTGAGTGTGCGCATGTGGTTCAGCCAAAGCAATTTTTTTTTGTTTGAGGAATTATTAGGTCCAAAAGGCTATGTTCTGTTTGCAAATACTTCAGAAGCTTGCTTACTGTCACCATGGATATTTTGAGTTGCGTAGTGATATTAAAGAGTAATCCTATCACATCCTGAATCTTGGTTGGGACTATGCCAACTTTGTATTTAAAAGCAAATTTTTGATATTAATATTGGATTAAAGTCTTCATGAATATGCTACTGTGCCGCAGTCATCTTATTAGTGGATAATTCTCTAGAATTGCTTTCAATGGAACTACCTGCAATGATCCTGCTACTTGTGAGGGCTGAAAATGCACATTCTTCAGTTCCTTAATTCATCAGCCAGGCTTTGTCTACACTGCAGGGTTTTTGCACAAGAAGCTTTTTGCGGAAGAAATCTTCCGCAAAAACTTTTTGAGCAAAAGCGCGTCCACACCTCAAAAGCGCATCACAAAAGCGATGTGTTTTTGCACAAGAGAGCATCCACGCTGCATGGACACTCTTGGGCAAGAAAGTTCTGATTGCCATTCACAGAATGGCCATCAGAGCACCTGTGCTTTTTGTGATAGGCTCTTTTTGTGCAAGAAACCCCTGTTGAGCATCCACACACACCTTTTTGTGCAAGAACTGTAGCGCAAAAGAGTTATTCCTCATGGGGGGAGGAATAACTCTACCAGCAAAAGCCCTCGTCCTGTTGATTTACTGTATTTTTTTCTTTTTTTCTGCAAAAATGTGCTTGAGGTGTGGATGCTCCACGGGTTTTTGTGCAAAAACAGCTGTTTTTGAGCAAAAACCCTGTAGTGTAGACATAGCCCCACTGTATTTTTGGGAGATGGGACAAGGATACTCACTCTCTTTTCACATTCATGTCTTGCTAGTGAGACAGACCATACAAAATCTCTGGATGAAATCATGATTCCATGGAAGTCAGTGGGAGGTTTGCTATTAACTTCTCAGGAGCCAGAAATTCACTCTTTATGCATGCATCTTTGCAGGTGCCCTTTTTATAAAGGCTCATCTTACAAAGTGATGCTGTTACCTTCATCACCACCAGTCCATGAGCTTGAGGAAACTTCTTCAAAGCCTTTTATTCAGAGACAGGAGAAACTGCTAAGTCAATTATCTTATTTCAGGTAGTTAATAATAATAATAATTTATAATAAGCAGGCATTCAATGAAATTTAAGGGCTTAAAAAATAAGATTTGTCATGCTGGGTCAGACCAATGGTACATTTAGTCAAGACGCTTTGGAGAGAGTGAACAGAATAGGGCAATTATAGAGTGATCCGTCCCGTCATCCAGTCCCAAATTCTGGTGGTCAGAAGCTTAAGGACACCTGGAGCATGAAATCGCATCACTGATCATCTTAGATAATATCTATTGATGGACCTATCCTCCTCATATTTATCAAAATCTATTCTGAACGTAGGAATGCTTCATGACATCCTCTGGCAATGAGCGCCACAGACTGCGTTGTGTGAAGAAGTACTTCCTTAAGTTTGTTTTTAAACTTGTTGCCTATTAATGTCATTGGGTTGACCTCCTAGGTTGTAAAATCTCAGTTAAAAGTTAAGTGGCTAAAGAGAATTTTTAACTAGTTAATTGTGATCATCCCCTGACCTCAGCATGGTATGGTGGGCCGAGCCAGGTTGGGGCAGCCCCACCTGCAGTGCAGCACAGTTGGCCTGGCTAGGCTGAAGTGCCACCTGCCCGTAACACCCTAGCTGGGCTGGAGCAGCCCAGCTGGGCCTTCTGCATTGCAGGCTGCTCCAGCCTGTTGGGGCCAAGTCTGCCACACTGCACCATGGGCAGGGACTACTCTGGCCACGCCAGGCTGAGCCTCTCTCCAGGTAACTGGTTGCCTCGGTAAACATACCGATAAGGCACACGCTTACTGGGTAACCGAGTTACTAGTTAATCCTTTATATCGTTAGTTCTTATGTTATGCATTGGGGTAAATAACACTTCTATAATCACTTTCCGCACACCATTCATGATTTTATAGTCTTCTATTTTATGCCTTCTTAGTCATCTCTTTTCCAGTGAACAATCTGTGTCTCTTTTTTCCCCTCTCTGCTCATATAGAAGCTGTTTCACATCCCTAATCATTTTTGTTCCCCTTCTGTGCTTTTTCCAATACTGATTCTAATAGATTATTTTTTGAGATGGGGGCAACCAGAAGGGCACGCAGTAGCTAAAGTCAGAGCATACCATGACATTATATATTGGCATCATGTTATTTTCTGTATTGTTATCTATACCTTTCTTAATGGTTCCTAATTTTTTGTTAACTTTTTTGACTGCTTGGTTCAGTGAGCTGATGTTTCCAGGGAATCACCCCAGATCTCTTTCTTGAATGGTAACAGCTAATTTAGATCCCATCATTTTATACATATAGTTGGGATTATTTTTCCAATGTGTGTTACTGTGCATTTATCAAAAATAAATTTCATCTATAATTTTGCTCCCCAGTCTCCCAGTTTTATGAAATACATTGTAGCTCTTGAGGTCAGCTTTGAGCTTAACTATCTTCAGTAATTCTATCATGTGCAAACTTTTCCACTTCATTGTTTATCCCATGTTTCCAGATCATCTATGAATCCATTGAATAGTGCAATACCCAATATAAATCCTGAGGTGTGCTATTTATCTCTTTCCGTTGTGAAAACTGACCACTTATTCCTACTCTTATTTCCATCTTATCCCAGGACTGCTTATAAGCCTTTGATGAGGGATCTTCTGAAAGGATTTCTCAAAATCAAAGCACGCTAGATTGACTGACTGAGTTACCCTTTTTTGCATGTTTGTTGACACCTTCAAAAATTCTAATAGATTGCTATGGGATGATTGCCCTTTACAAATGCCATTTTGACTCTTTCCCTAACATATTATGTTCATCTGTGTGTCTGATGAATCTTTTCTCTCCTATAGTTTCAAAGCTGGCTGGTCTGTAATTTATTAGAAAAACTTTTTTAAAAAATTGGTGCGACATTAACTATCCACCAGTCATCTGTTACAGAGGCTTATTTAAGTGAGAACTTATACACCTCAATTATTAGTTCTGCAATTTCATATTTGAGTTTCCTCTGAATTCTTGATACCATCAGATCCTGGTGACATTATTGTTTAATTTATCAATTAAGACAGTTCAAAAGTGCAATATTTTTATACCATGGAACTTTTATACCAGTGGAACTCACTGCCACAAGATAACACTGATGTCAGTGGCTCTCAAAAAAATGATTCAACAGTTATATGGGTAATGAAAATATCCATAATTATATAAGCCTAAGTACATTTTAAAGGAGTTAAAAACCATCATGTTTAAGGGCCTAAACCAACCACTTACTGAGAGGGCTGTGGAAAAAGCCCCCATATGGGGGAAACTATTCCATAATTATCTGCTATGAGGTTGTTGCAGCTTCTTCTGATGTATCTAATAATGATCGCTGTCAGATGGAGGTTACTGGCTAGAAAGACCACTACCCTGATTCAACATAACCATTCCTGCTCCCCTGTGTAATAAGCCTCCTAATCCCCATAATGAGGTTCCGAAATACAAGACTATTAATGTGTATTATGGCTGGTTTTGTACTTTATTAGATTAATTGTTCGTGAAGAAGGATTTCCGTCATTGAGAGGATAGGCAACGTAACCTGTGATATAGTTGTTCAACAAAATCCATAGCATAGCAACTGAATTTTTAATTTAGTAATGTGGCAACACTTCAGCTTCTCCTTCCCACCATATTTAGCTATAATATTTGACAGATACAGTCTCTCTTCCATGAATTTAAGGCATATTGTTCACATAGCAGTGGAATCTTTTCTACTTCAGTGTAGGTATAATCAAATTTCCAGTAGACACTGGGAAAAGGGGGTGATAGCTCTGCTTTGGACGAAATGATTGAAGGTAAACTTCTGTTTGCTCTGTGCCAAGCCACAGTGTAGGACACTACTTTTGCCAGACTCAGCAGTAGTTTGTACATGTTTGCTCCCAAAGGCTAATTTCATATATTTCCAGGAGTTTTGATTAGAGGTGTCAACGTGTAGTCTGCTACACAATTAACCAATAAGCCTGGTCTTATCAGTTAATCTTATTGACTACACACATTCCCCCCTCCCTCAAGAGACAGCAAGGAGGGGGGAGTGGGATTCTGGTGCCTGTGAGAAACTAGCTTTAAGCAGGCTCCCAATGAGCACTGGATCCACGTGCTGCCCCGCCCAGACTCCTGCACTGCTGCCTCTGATAGAGACGCAGCAGCGTGGAGGGTGAGGCGGGCAGGCTGGAGCTGATAGTCTGCTTGCTGCATGTTTCAAGCAGGCTCCCCACACGTACTGGCTTCATAGACCCACCTGGCCTCCCCTACCCCACAGATGCCTCCTACAGAGGCAGCAAGAGGGGGCAGGCAGGAGCCAGTGCTGGGGGAGCCAGCTTAAAAGCTGATTTCCCCCATCACCAGCTCTGCAGAGCTGTCACTCTCCCCCCCACATTGCTGCCTCTACCAAAGGCAGCAACACAGGCAGGGAGGCAGGAGAGGCTGCCACAAAGCAGCCTCTGTCTATGGCAGCCCAATCTTGCCACAGACAGAGGGTGGACTATGGCAGCAGGACCTGTCTGCAGGGACCTTGGACCCCCCTCCCCCGTCCCCAGAGATGGGGCTGCTGCCATGGACCAGCCTCTGTCCATGGGTAGCTTAGACCTTTGTGGACAGGGACTGCTGCCACCACACTCTGCTGCCTCTGTATCAGAGGCAGCAGCACGGGGTGGCAGGCAGCCAATCTGCCCAGGGAGCTGGTTTTTAAACTGGCTCCCCTGGAGGATCTGCTCCAGTGTGCCACCCCATGCTGCTGTCTCTGATACAGAGGTAGGGCAGGGGGCTCCCTGCAAGTGGGGCTGGGAGCATACTGGCTGTTGGCCCTGCTCCCAGGGACTATCAAATAGTTGTGTAACCACTAAGATTTCATGCGGTTATACAACTATTCAATAACACGATATTTAACATCCATAGTTCTAATGAGTTTCTGTGGTTTTTATAAGCTTCAGAGGGGTAGACGCATTAGTCTGTAACAGGAAAAACTTTAAAAAAAAGAAGTCTAGTAGCACCTTAAAGACTAACAAAACATGTAGATGGTATCATGAGCTTTCGTACGTCACTTGGTTTAATCGTGTCGTGCAGAACACGGCCCAAACTTTCTAACTTGAATATCTACAACTAGATACTTAAATAGGTAACTTGTGTTCAGTGAGAGCTATGGGTTTTCAGCACTTTTAAATCAGGCTATGTATTTAGGAACCAAAGTGAGAAAAAGTTGGCCTGATTAGTCTTACCAATGCACTCTTTGCCCACTTCAGACCTGTTTGCTCCTTTTGGATTGCAGTAGTGCTTACTATTAAAAATATCAATACAGGTATTAAAACCACCACTGTTTATATTTGCCAATGTCTATGCAGCTGAACAGGAGCTATGTGAGTAAGGAGGAAGTCAAATAGTAGAGACTTAAGAGCTTGTCTTGCAACTTGTGCAGTCATTTACACATGTGCAAAAGACGGTGTAAAATGTAGCCATTCTATGTTGGTTGGTACAGTTTTATATTTCCTTTGAGTGAGTGTAAATGTCTATACAAGACAAAAGAGAATCAAGCCGTTATGGGTGCATCTACACTGCAGGTCTTAACTCGAAATAAACTATGCAAATTGAGCTACATCAATTGCGTAGCTTATTTTAAAATAGCTTATTTCTAAATAGGGAGTGTCTACACAGCACTTATTTTGAAATAGAGCACTCTTCCTCTGACTTCCCTTACTCCTTGTACAATGAGGGTTATAGGAGTCGAAGTAAGAAGTCCTCCAGCTTGACAGTATTTTGATACTATTTCGAAATAATTGCCTGCAGTATAGATGCGGACTAAGTTATTTTGGCTATCTCTATGGGTACGTCTACACTAGCCCCCTAGATTGATCTAGGGAGGCTAATGAGGGCGACCGAAATTGCAAATCAAGCCCGGGATTTAAATATCCCGCGCGTGATTTGCATGTTTCCGGCCGGTCGCCATTTTAGAAATTGACTAGCCCGAAGTAACTGCCCACGTCTACTACACGTGGCAGTGAAACGGGATTCCGATTTAAAGCCCTAACTCGAATTAGCTGGTATTCCTCCTGCAATGAGGTTTACCAGCTAATTCGATTTAGGGGCTTTAAATCGGAATCCCGTTTCACTGCCGCGTGTAGATGTGGGCAGTTACTTCGGGCTAGTCAATTTCTAAAATGGCGACCGGCTGGGAGCATGCAAATCAAGCACGGGATATTTAAATCCCGGGCTTGATTTGCAATTTCGGTCGCCCTCATTAGCCTCCCTAGATCGATCTAGGTGGCTAGTGTAGACGTACCCTATGTTTCTACTTATATCATGAACAGTGTTTTATTTTCCGACTAGTTTGATCTGTTATGTAAATGTCCTTTAATTTCTTCAAAGTCCTTTCCCTAGTGCATATCATGGTCACACTTCTATACATCGCTGTCTGTGGTATGAGCAGAGTTTGGAGAATCACACTACAGCACTTTGCAGGTTCATAAATTCAAAGCCATCAGGGACTATTGTGATCATCTACACTGACCTTTTATAATCCAGGCCAGATAACTTCCTCTGAATAACTTCTGGAACATATCTGTTAGAAAAATATCCATGGGTTTCTATTGTGTCTCTTAAAATATTCAAATGGTTAAGCACAGAAATGTCTACTCAATTTATTTCACTTTAGTGGATTAAAATAAGATGGAGAAGGAGTTAAAACTGTAACCTTCTGTTACTGATTCATTTCTCTTGCAAGTGTATTGCTCCACTCATCTGATTAAGTGGATTGTGCCCATGAAAGCTTATGATATTACATATATTTTTTGTTAGACTCTAAGGTGCTCCAGGACCACTCATTTTTTAAATTTTTTGCTATAAGAAATGTGCACAAAATTAAGTTAATTTATGAATCATAGGGTTTTTTTCCCCTTTGGGTGTTGTTTTATTTCTATTTCCTGTATTTCTCTTTCTTGGTTTATATCACCTGGCCTTTGGATCCAGAGAGTTATTGTATTTCAATGTCAGGTAACTTTCTTTTTTTTTAATTTTAAGGAGAACCCAAGTCTGACGTCACAAACATTTGTTGTACAATGTCAATCCATAGACCTCCACAGATTTAGTTAATCTGGATTAATTTCTGTTCCTAAATTGAATTTTGCCCAAAATCAGCCTCTTGCAACTCATTTGAGAACAAAAATATGTTTCCGTGAATTCTGGTTGAAGTTTAAATAGATATTGCAATTCTAATGATTGCATATTAATCCTCTAATGAAGCTCATGACTAAAAGGACTGGGTTTCAGTAAAATAATTTAACATTTGACAACTTTCTGGGTGGCAAGAATTAGTATATACTGGGGCGGGGGGGTGGAGATTCAGTATGTTTTCTGCTGTTTCCTATGTCTCTGCTCTGCTTGCAGAATTTATTTGGGGACACAGACATAGGTTTCCTCTGTAATGGCGCAATGAATTGGAGGTTAGGTCACTCAACACTTGGTGTACTCTGCATTATTCTGGTTGGATGACTGGAAGTACCACCCTATTTTTTTGTGCTCCAGGTAGTATTCAAGTTGTCAACACAGGGGAACACTGCAGGAGTAAAGAGTCTTCTGGTAGCAGCATGAGACTTGGAAGTTGCATCTTGAATAGATTACAAAAGAGGAACAATAGTGACCATACTCCAGGGTGTTGCTTTCTGAGGGAAAGGAGAGTGGCAGGATTCTGCTGTTGTTACATCTTATTGGGTGTTGGAGCTTTGCAAAGAAAGGCTGACTGATTCCAGTTTGCTTGTATGCTCATTAAATCCTCAAGAGGTAAAAAAAAGTGGGAGTGGCTTCTTTGGACAAAGACACAGGAATCTTGGACTTAAAAGACTTTGTGGGGCCCCAAAAGAAAACCATAAGGGCAAGTACTTTTAAGGAGAAAACTTAGACTGATATTTATTGTTTTTATTATTTGGTCTACAAATACAATCCTATCCAAGGAAAGTTAAATACATTTGAACTAAATATGGTGAGTCTTATTCTAACCTCTGTTTCACTCTGTTTATGTTTATATAGCCAAATTTTAGCCAGTGGAGTTGCTCCAATATAAATTTGGTGTCATAAAGTTGAGAATCAGGCTCAGCATGTATAAATTCTGTTGAGAACATCATGAGAGAGTACTTTGCTTTTAGAACTCTGTTTGAAAAGCACACGAAGTTCATGATGTGCACATAGAGATTGAGAGCAATTTTAAATTTCCCTGCTTTCTATGGCTTTTGTAAAATGCTTACGAGGTTTGCTGAAGCTGATAGTGTTAAAACATCAGTGCCATTAGAAATTCAAACAGCTGTGCGTGGCCAGAGAGGGCAGATATGCGATAGCCCAAGATGGCTTGAAAGATCCCATGATACCATCCTACTGCTTTTCCCGGAGGTGTCAATCCCCTTGAATCCTATGGGACTTTTGCCTTTGATTTCCCTGGGAGTAAGGCAGGCCCCAGTGAGACTTCCCCACCTTTCTTTACAGAAATAATTAATTTACTGGCAGCTCACACTGCACCTACAGATTAGCAGTGATGGTGAGACATTTTTATTACCCTATCTCCCTTCAGTTGGATAAATCTTGCTGTCTTACAAGGAAACACATCCTGGTGAGAAAAGTAATTAAGAAAAGGAAAAGTGAACTTGATCATACTGATGACTAGGAGGAACTCAACAGTAATTTTTTTTTTTATGTAACCCTATATTTGTGCAAGGAAATGCATCTTTTTATTCCATTATCATGGAATCTACCTATACACATTGGTCTCCCATAACTGATTGATCCGTGAAATTATGTTCTCTAACCATACCCATTTGTGGATGGCTGGTTCTTCCTAGGTATAGAAGAGTCAGAGAAAGGTAGGAAGATGATTTTCTCATGAAACAAGAACCCAGAATTTTAACTTGAACAGATCCTCTCAGATTGAAACAAAAGTTATAGCTAGATTAATTAATGCCAGAAGCAAATTTAAATAGTATATGTGGCTGGACATTTGATTGAGCTAAAGAAATTTAAGCCTTTTTATTGGGACAATAAAAATAACACACTCTTAGCAAAGTGATTGTATAAAGAGTCATTTAATAACTCTCCCTTTTATATTTCCTTCATTTTCTATTTAAAAAATATCTATGCAGCCCTCCAGGCTTTGACCATTTTTTGGACACCTTAGACCTCTTCTTCCGAGTTTTTAAAATGCCCCATTATCAGAAATGAAAAGTAAAAGGTCACGGCAATCCTCGCCTTCAATGAAGCTTTGAGGCCTGATTTTTTTTTTTTTTTCATTTCACAGTGTTAAAGTAATATCTGAGCAGGTTTTTGGATTGTTGAGTACATGACATGTTGTTCAAGGAGAGTTATCTTCAAGACTCCATGCACAAAATTAGTACTTTTATCTAAAAGCATGAAAAGGCTTGCTGGAAGTTATGTCCCACAAGCTTGTGTTGTAGAATGACAGCAGTAGTAAAATCTTTGGTAAGGTATAACTGGAGGCTAGAGATCATGGTTATCACCTTGAATCCAAAGGGATTAAATAGGATTTATAGAATATGCCATAACACTGATTTTTGTAAGGAATGTTCTTAATGTTTTCCACTCCGTGTGGCCAAACACAGTGCAAATATTGATTTTTATTGCCTTTAATTGGGTTGAGTGGACATACGCTATCCCAGTTCTACTGTGTGTAGACCAATGATGGGGGGTTTTTCAGTTTGTTTCATATCCTACACCTATTAGACCTCTTTCAGAGGATTGTGGATAGCACATGAACCTGACCAAATCCCAGTCTGTATGCTTGTGAGCTGTGACATGGATGTAGCCCTTCTCAATTTTCCATTTCTGGAGCGTAAAGCTCATCAAATACTTGGGAATCAGCATTGTTCCTTTCCCTGCTAGTCACTGCAAGGCATATAGTCGTTTTATTAATATTATTTTCAAGCATGGAATAGTTGGACATCTCTCTTATATCAGTTGCACAGACCAGAGTGGTTCTTGTGATTCATGTGAATCAGCTCTCTTACTTTTCTGGATATTTCCCATCCAGACTTTCCAGTTTTTGTCTGGCATGGAAAACACTCAAATGTGTATAAAAAACGGTACAAAGACCACAATAAATAGCCAACCTTGTCCAGCCCTCTCTTTCTATTACCTGGCAGCTTAATTAAAGTCTGTTACTGCACAAAGAATGACTTTCCACCCCAATGTAGATTTCAACAGAGGAGTGGCTGTAATTTGCTTCTGTATCTATATTATGGGTCAAGATTTGCTAGGGTGCTTCAATTTCTCACCACTGCTGCATGCTATGATCTGGCCTTAGAAAAGGTTCCATTTCTGTTCTCTCCTACACTTTCTGCTTTCATTCCATATCATTCATTTTGCTTATTTCAGTTATTAAAAGATGCAGACAAAAATCTAGTGGGATTTTCAAAAGCATCCAAGTATGTTAGACACCTAATTCCTATTGTTTTCAATGGGTGTTAGACACCAAACCGAATCTTTTTGAAAATCTGGCTGTAATGGGTCTGGGACAGCGACGTGGCCTCCCTCAGACCCGGAAGAGGAAGGGCCCTCTAAGACCCCTTGGTGGGCAGGTCCAGCCTCTCCTAACCCTGCCCACAGGAAGCCGGAAGCAGGGGTATAAGAGCTCTGAGCTCAGTTGGAGCCCAGCAGCCGAACAGGCCAGACGCCCAGCCTCAGCTCCCGCAGTGAAAGGACCAGCTACACTGCACCCAACAGGAGGACTGGGTTGGGCTGCCAGGACCCCTGCTGGCCCCTGCTGACTTGCCCAGGCCACGGAAACTGCTGCCACGTCAGACTCGCTGAAAAGACCCCCACCGGGCCCCAAAGACTGGACTGGTTCTCCTGGGCCCCTGCTGGAGCCGGAACCAATGGACACACTGCCAGCATCTCCGTCCCCGGCCTACCCCAAGATACAACACCTGAGCCAGGTAGGCCCTGAGGGCTAACTGGGAATTGGCCCAGGAACCGCGGACCCTGGGGCGGTTGAGGAGATGGAAGTCGGGTGAGCAGCACATTGCGGCTTGGATCCCTGCTAACCCACAGACTTGGTTGGCATGTTGTAGGCCGGATCCCCACTGACTCAGTGGCCGCCACGCTGCAACTGTCAGTTCCCTTGGTGGAGGCAAAAGCCCTGCACTTGTTGGCTCTCTGCCAGCTGGGAGACCTGACCCCCACTCGGCTGGACCCTTGAACTGTTGTCAAATCCCCTTGTAAACTGTTGGCTTTCCGCCCCACCTTGGCCCAGGGCTGAGCCCTGCTTAGTTATAGACTTGTGACATGGCAATTGCCCTTTAACAGACAATAGCAGGAGTCAGCTCTGCCTCCTGCTGACATGGACCTTTACACTGGCACTAGGTACTTAACATCAAAATAAAATATACAATCAGAAATCAATATCAAAATGTGGTTCCCAATGCCTCTATGCAAATAACTTAATGAGCACAATGGGTCTTATAACATCTTAACACCAGTGACCTACTATGCAATACTCTCAATCCATTCCTCCCCCAAAAAGCCCATAAGAGTAGAGAACTCTTGCAGAATGCCTTAAAATCAAGAAACCCAAAATCTGCCAGTCTGAGGAGAAAAATATTTTTCAGAGTTCAGGAGTGAACCCTTGAAAGAGAGTGGCCTCCTAGCAGCACACTTTCAAGCACCTATAATTTTCAGCCATTACATTGAGATAGAAGGAGATAATTTGAGGGATCTTAAGCCCAAAACTTTGTAGACCTTCTTAGTTTAAAATGAACTTCTTAAGTTTAGTCTTATAGATTCCTCCTTTCCACTTACTTGTAAAATTGGGAGAACGAACGAAATTATTAAGGCTTCATTCATGCTGGGCAGCTTTTTAATAGGAACTTCTTTATCATAGAAACCAAGAAGAGGATAACAAGGTCACTCTCTGATTTTCAATATATTCATATTTCCAATTACATAATTGTATTACTTTAAAGGAAATTAAACAATACCTTCTTGTATTTTAGCAATTTACAAGAAGTTTTCTTTTTGATTTTCTGTTATTTCATGTCTGTGATATCTCCCTTCTCACAAGCAAATTATTACAGATCCCTGGCTAACCATTCACAAAACTCTGTAGGGGTGAAGAGAGTAAAGTGGGAAAGGGAACCAGTGAATGCAGTTATCAGTGAACGTGCAGCCTACAAAATCTAAAACTTTATAATTCTTTCCTTAGATCTAATAGAATATCATTTTAAACCTATAGCACAGTGGTATATCACAAGAGAAAAGCTATCCATCTAATCTGCCTTGGCCAGAGTCCTGGAAGAAGGGACACTGCTATACACTTTATAGTCCTATCCACAACTGTTTACACTTCCAGTCAGAAAAATTTCTGCCCTGATCAAATGACTTGATTAGAGATACCCTTGAGGTCTGTAGTGTTTGAAGATGACTCCTAAGTTTAAGCATTTAAGGAGACAAAACCTTAGTGAATGAACTACTTTTAGCCCAGAGAATGACTTTTTATTCAACAATGGGAATAAGATCTATCAGCTATCTGAGAATGACACCTGATTGTCTATCTTAGTGCCCTTTATGGCTGATGAGGCTTCCATCTTACTGACAGTAGGTCTTATTGAGAGCGGTTATTAAGGTATGTTTCTTCCCAGAAGGGCAAAATTCTTAACATTCTTGCTCAAAGAGGCATTATTTACCTACAATCACTACTTTTCCTGGAGTATTTTTACCTCTTGTCAAAAAGCTTTGCCATGTTGGGATGCTGTTGAACCCGCATCTGCTCTTGGATTGCATTTCCTCAGTAGCAGTGGTGGTCCATTCCACTTCCTTTGTCCTCTACGCTTAGTTAAGAGTTTCTTGATGAAGCGCCACTCGTGAAGGTCATCTTACACATTGCCCCTTCAGGTGGGTTACTGCAATGTGATCTGCTTAAAACTTCCTTCAGAGACTTATATGTATATATATAGCAGAATATAGTGACCTGTCTAGTTAGTGGAATGAATCAATCTGAACACATTAGATTTTTGCTCCATGATTTATATAAGTTTCATACCTTGTTCTAGATGTACTTCAGTTTATTAATTCTAATTTTTAAAAGGCCTGTCCAGGGCTGTCCTTAGGATTTATGGTGCCCTACGCAAGATTATTAAACTGGTGCCCCTATGCCTGACTTGCTCTTCCACCCCTACCCCCTCCCCTTCCCAGAGACCCCAGCAGCCAATCCCTTCCCTCAGACTGTGCTGCAGGCAGCACATTCGGCTCTCTCTAGGACCCAGCCCTGCTGTTACATGCTCCACTGCTTCCCGTCATAGGAGTGCACAGCACGTTTCATTAGGGTGTGCACCCAAAGAATTTTTTTTAAATGTACTTTGACCCCCATTAGCCACACCCCTGACCCCCATTAGCCACGCCTCTGGAGGCAACACACTCGGGGCAAGATGGACACATGACCAAAAGTAAAAGGTGTCATGTGACCCTGCCCCCCCCAGGACTTTTCCCACCATCCTCCTACCAATAGGGATTAGTTTGGCCCCCACCAAACCCCCCCTCATGCAACTATCCTGCAATTGCATTAACCCAATGTGTGTAACATTAACTCGGGGGGGGGGGGTGGAGAGGCTGGGGGAAGTGTTCCCTCTAAGAGTTTCCTCCCATGAGCAAAATGAATGTTGTGTTGTACACCAGTACTGAGTTCATGTGGCTTGTTTGGATGTGCCAAAAGCTCTACCTTATCCCTCTGCTGCCATGTCTCCTCCCCTTGCTCCATCAGCTCCCCTGGTGCCTGCTGCCCCCCAACCCCTCACCCTCCTCTGCTGTCCTGACTCCTGCCCTTCTCACTGCCCTCAGCCTTCCTGAGACCTGCCCCCTCCACCAGCCTTTCTCTCCCCCCTGTGCCCACTCCTCCAGTAGCCCCACTCTGATCATGTGAGCTACCCCTCCTCATCCCCTCTCCTAACACCTCCCTCTACACACTTGCCCTGCCTCTCTCCTCTGGTGCTGGTCCCTCCCTTGCAGGTGTCTGCCCTTCTGCTTCACCCCCAGAATCCCCTGGCACCTGCACCCTCCCTTACCCCTGCACCCTCCTGGTGCCTCCCCCTTGCCTTACTGCCCTTGCCCCCGCCCCCTTTGCCCTCTTTTTCCCTGATGCCCACCCCCTCACCACTCTCTGACCCCGTTCCCCTCACGCCCCTCTGTGCCCTCACACATGACTTGCTCCATCCCCACCTTTCTCATGCCCACCCCTTCTTTCAAGCCTTCTCCCAGCACCTCTCCCTCCCCTCCTCTAGCCCCCAATGCCCTTCCCCTCTCCTCTCCTCTCCTCTCCCAGCATCACCCTGTCCCCCCTCCCACTGACACCTCCCCTCCTGCCCTTTTCCTCATTGTCTCCACTTGCCCCCCTCGGCATTAGTCTCTCCTCCACCCCTCCCTTGGTGCCTTCCCCTTTCTTCTTCTCCTGACCTGCCCCCCTCCCATCAGCACAAGCCCCTTCCTCTCCCACCCCTTCCCCCTATTCTCCCCCTCTCCCTCACCTACCTTCTGCCTTCCCGTTTGCAGGGCTGGAGTCTGCTGCTATCGGGCCCCAGAAGTCCCTGCAGCCCAGGCTCCAGACCACGTGCCAGAGCCAGAGCCGGAGCTGGGCCATTCGGTGCTTGCAGCCCCGGCCCATCACAACACGGCTGGTCCCGCCCTAGCGAGGCTCTGCTCCCCCATGCCCCGCTCGGCGCGTCTCCTTCCGAGGCGCGGCTTGGCCATTTTTAAAAATGGTGCCGCAACGCCAAGCTGCGCGTGACCCCGCCCCCTCCAGCTCGCTGTGCATGACCCCACCCCCGGCGAAGCCTCGGCTCCTCCCAACGCTGCTGCCCGGGCTGACAGCTTCCCTTCTCCAGCTGGGGTCAGCTTGCCGGCCTCCTCACCGGAGTCCCTCGGCCCGGTGGGGTCTTCTGGCGGGGCCATAAGTGCCGGCAGTGCCCCTACTGGCTCCGGTGCAGAGCGCACGCCTATGCTTCCCCTCCGTCCCGGGCTGGCAGAGTGGTGCCCCAGAAAGTGTGGTGCCCTACGCGACTGCATACTCCGCGTATGCCTAAGGATGGCCCTGGGCCTGACTAGTTTGGGGCCTGGCTATCTTAGGAACTGCCCTTCTTCCTATGCACCATTTTGCAATAAATCAGCCTCTAGATACGCACTCATGGGAACTGAAGGGCAGTTTATATTAGCATTTACTATATTTACTTATGTCATGTAATCAGCTAGGAACAGAAATGGGTGCAAAAAATTCATGAATAATTCAGTGAATAAAATAAGATGGGGGTTAGTCAGCTGACCTTAGTATGGACTACGCTTATCCCTATAGAGTATTTATACTCCAGAAGTTGATATCAAATACATTCAAGTGGGTTTGTTATAGTTTCTCTTGTAACATTTACGAGAAAAGCACTACAAACACTGATTAATCACATTTATAGGATTTATGATGGATCCTATGAGAACCATTTTTGAATAATTCAAAGGCTGTGTCTACACTACAAGGAAAAGTTGGAAAAAGATACACAAATTGTGAACCACAGTTTGCATATCTTTTCCCGCTTTTCGTCCAAAAGAGGCTTTTCTGACATTTGGCCCATCTACACGGGGCCAAATGTCGGGAAAAAATCCTCTTTCAGAACATCCCTTCTTCCACATAAAATGAGGTTTATAGGGATGCCGAAAAAACACATTTGCTTTTCAAAAAAAATTTTCAGAAAAGCAGATGCATTCCTTGGACACGGCAGACCTTTTCCGGTATCCCGAAAAAGCTCTGTAGTCTAGACATACCCAAAGGGATGGTTACAGGAGGCTATGCATGGTGGGGCATTAGGCTAGGTGTCAGGAGATAGGTGCCATTCCTGATTTTTCTGCTGGCCTGCTGTGTGACTTTAGCCAAGTCTGGGTACTAGTTTCCCTAGCCACAAAAGGGGAATAATGACACTTACTTTTCATTGTAAAACAATGAAAACCTGCAGATTAAAAGAGCTATATGAGAGTTTATTATTATCAACGGTTAGGCATACAGAATAAACCTGGGGATCTACAGGTAAATGTGTTCTAACTAATCTGTACATTTATTAGGTATCAGGTTTTTTTGTGAAAAAAGAAAAAAGAGCAGTACCAGATACTGTATTAGAATATTTATAATATTCATCCAAGGAAGGGAAGATCATTGTTGAGTTCTTCACTAGAGTACAGTCATCTATGCTTTGCCAATGAAATAGCTAACAATCTATGATAAGAGCTGTTCTATTCCCTCCCTTTTTATTATTCTCTTTGGATAGCATTTATTTTCAAAACAGCTGGACTCTAATAATATTTTGGAAGATATCAGTTTCTGTAATTCTATACAGTAGCCAGGAGCTGGTCTACATAAAGGTATTACTTTTTGCATGCCTCTTACACATAATACCAAACTGTCTGCCTTAATCATCTCCTCAAGCTAAAAGGCTTAAAAAACATCTTCATGTCTTAAGACGATTATACGTCAGAATGCTCCAATTTACTTGTCTACATTAATGTCCTGGGTTGAAAGGTCTGAATTACATCTGTGTGGAGACACCTATGTGGTAGTGTTTTACATAAACAAAAGAGCAGAGCTGTAGATTTCAATGACTGAGACATATTCTAGCCATGTCCTTGATGCTAACATAGTGTACAGTGTGCTACCAAGAACAAGTATAAATCATATTTCATTATATTATACTGGTTATTCGTGTTGCTGCTTGGGATTCTAAAGCAAATTAGACCATGACTCAAGATGCATTTTCAGTGTTTGTTTGCCTTTACTTCTATGGGACATATAATTTTCTATTTGATGAATGGAAAACACAGTCCCGGGCCCGCAGTAAAACTTTGGCTCAAATCCTGACGTTTCTTACTGATTTCTGAGTGTACAGCTAAATTTTGCTACAATTTTCTGTGAAATGAACCATTCTGGAAAAAACCCAATGCCCCTCATTTGTAATATCTTGCAACTTCAACCTGACGCGAGTGTGCATTATATGTATTATTTTGTTGACAAATAGTACAGTAATTGTTTCAAGAGTCTTTGGTCTTTTGCTTTGGGCTGGTTATCAGAATGCCAGATATAAAGATCCTGAGAGACTGTAAAACCAGAATAAGCTGAATTAATTCAGTTTACAGCTTGATGTTTAAGCAGTTAAGAGCCATATTGTCCCTTCTTTGTGTCCCATCTAGGGTTGCCAGGTGTCCAGTTTTTTACCAGACAGTCTGGTATTTGCACCCTCTGTTCGGTAGAAAAATTCAGAAAATACTGGACATGTCCAATGTCCGGTATTTTCTGAATTTCCAGCTGGGCGCCGGACGGAAGCCTGGTGGGGCCAGGGGAGCGACTGGGAGGCGGGGCCGTGATTGACGCTGGGAGCCCTGTGGTTGCACACAAAAGCCGGGTGGGGTGGGGCAGGGGCCGGGACTCCCAGCCACTCCCCCTGTCCGGTTTTTGCACGCGACCACAGGGCTCCCAGCGCCAATAGCGGCCCTGCCTCCCAGCTGGGAGCCTCTGGTTGCGTGCAGAAGCCAGCTGGAGGGAGTGACTCCCGGCCCCACCCCTGCCCCCACCTCCGCCTGGCTTCTGCTCGCAACTAAAGGGAGTGCCTGCCGGGGGCGCGGCCCAAAGGACTCCGGCTGTGGCCAGTGGCTGCACACCCCCCCACCCCCCGCCGGGTCTGCTTCCTGCCCCCCTTCCTCCAGGCCCCCCTCTCCTCCCGCCAAGCCCTGTGGCCCCCGCCCCCCCTCCTCCTGTCTAGCCCCGCGGTTCCCGGACCCCCCCCCTTGCCAGCTCTGCTTCCCGCCCCACTCCCCCTCCCAGCCGGTTCTCCCCCCCTGCCCACGACCAAGTGTGTCCGGTTTTTTGGCGGGGTCTACCTGGCAACCCTACATATAACTGCCAGGTGGTGTCTCAGTTCTTGCACTGAGAAGTGTAAAATAACTTCCCCCTAACTCCACTGGAGATGCAACACTGCCCAAAGGCTCTGGGAGTGAGACCTTATCCATTTTTTCTAGGTTTGTTTACATATAAAATTGCAGTTAAGTTCACTTACTTAAACGATTAATTCCATTTATTGCAATGAAAGTCTCACCAATGATAGCCAAAGAGGATGACTTAGAAATCTGAGCATTTAGTCTGAAGTACCTAGTCTTCAATAGATTAAATCCCAGCACAGTCAAGTCAACTCTTAATATATAATGTTGAGCCCAGTGAAAATTACCAAAATGTGTGGACATTTTGGACAAGACTTTTCAGTTTTGTGGCCTGCTTTTCTGAGCTGCTGTGAGCACCAAATCCAGCAATGAGGACTTCTTCATAACGTTATGAATCAAATTTTCAAAAATTGCTTCAAGTATGCTCACACTTTTTCACATTCAGCGTGAGGCCATTTTCTCTGGTTTGCCTGAGGTCTGTTTGAAAGAAAAGGTACAGTTGGCACGATGTAAGCTTTGTAGCCCTCATAGGGTATGTCTAGACTGCATCTCTCTGTCAGCAGAGGGATGCAGATTAGGCAGGTCGACATTGCAAATGAGGCAGGAATTTAAATATCCCGTGCCTAATTTGCATAAAAATGGCCGCCACATTTTGCTGACTCAGCTCTTTGTCGGCAAAAAGTGGCAGTCTAGAAGGGGATCTGTCGAGAAAGAAAGCCTTTTTTGACAGATCCCTTATGCCTCCTGCAAGGAGGTTTACAGGATCTGTCGAAAAAGGCTTTGTTTCTCGACAGATTCCCCTCTAGACTGCCGCTTTTTGCCAATAAAGTGCTGAGTCGGCAAAACGCGGTGGCCATTTTTATGCAAATTAGGCACAGGATATTTAAATCCCTGCCTCATTTGCAATGTTGACCTGCCTAATCTGCATCCCTCTGCCGACAGAGGGATGCGGTCTAGACATACCCATAGACTGGGATTGATCTGTGCTGGTCTGGACCCACAGTGCATTACAGTGCAAACTGAAGGGCATCTCCATTGAACTTATGCTGCTCACAGCCATAAAAGCAACACTCTCAGCCATAGATTGCTACCATGAAAGGATGGCTTGGTAATGCCTCTTCCCTAACCACACTCCCTGCACGGAAGGGCTAAGTAGGAATGGCATAGGAACTCTGTTCTACTCAGTTTCCCCAACACATAGGGAATCCTGAAGAGGGTGGCTAAGCTGGTGTTAGGTCTGTTTTGTGCTGTCAGAACGGCACAAAGCTACAGAGTGGGGTCAAATATCCAGCCAGCGCTGGTATCCAAGTTCACTTTGCCTCTGGTACCCAAATGTTACTATATTTTCATATGTAAACAAACGTGGAAAAATGGAATCTTTCTGTTTCCTGTTCCCACATCCACATACTTTGAGATGTGTTGCATCCTCAATAGTTGATTAGGGGGAAGTAATTGTGTTCTCCAGAGTAAAAGAACTGAGATTTTCCTGGATTCTTTCCTGGAGCTCAAAGAGTGAACAACATGGCGTCTAAAACATGAATCTTGAATTCTGATTTTAACTTTTCTCGGGATCTTTATAGCATGCATTCTGTTAGGCAGCCGAATGCAAAAGTCTAAGGACTCAAAGCATTTACTGTACTTTGTTCACAATATAATGTAATTACCATGCACACACATATCAGGGTAAAATTGCAACACACTAAAATGAAGAGCATTGGGTTTTCTCCAGAATGGTTAATTTCACAGCAAAATTCCACATAAAAATTTATTTATTTAGAAGACCCTAATGTCAATGTTTTTTCGATACTTTACATAAGTAAAATTATGGGACCAGATCCCCAGCTTGTGTAAATTGGTCCATTCCCATCAGTGGGTTTATGCCAATTTACACCAGTTGAGAAATTGATCTCACCTTATGAAAATGACCAGTAAAGAACCTAGCCACTTGTCAAAGTTGCATTCTGCTAAACTCCATGAGGGTGAGGGAAGGACCGGGAGAGGGTGTTAGTTTTCAGGTTTGCAGGCTTTCTTTTGGGAAAACTCTTCTAATGTCAATTGAGGATTAAGGAAGTGACAGTAAGAGCAAATAAACACTGAGTGCCTGTGCAGTATTGTAGCTATGCCAGGTTCATTGAAAAAATTGGCCCTGTATGTCTCTTGTCACTCTTTGCAACTGTAGTGAATTTCAACTGTTGTCCTTAACCACATCTCTTCTGTCCTGCTAGCCTTTGTCTTGTTCTTAAACAGTGACAGCATTCAGTGGTTCAGTGATTTCCATAGGCATATAATTTAAAAGTGCTTTGGTGTCCTTCAGGACAAACAAATGTTGTGTAAATGACAGTTCTTGGATTACATACAAGACATTCATTAAAAAAATTAAATTAACCACCTAGTCAAAAAAAGCAAAGGACATGTGGTTTCCTGGTTCAAGACAGATTGATTTTTTTTACACAAGTATTTAAATGTGCTGCACACATTCTTAGCACTATCTGATATAAAAGATGGCCAGAAGGAAGCACAGGAAGCCTCTTGCTCCAGGCAGGCATCAGAGCGTGATCACATCTTAGCCCTCAACTGCTGCGAAAAATGGTTGGCTATCACACTAGACTGTGTTCCATGTCCCCTCCCCCCACACCACCACCATGATCTGTGGTTTGAGTGGTGTTTAGACCCAACTCTACCCCAACTGGCTAGTGTAAATGGTGTAGTCAGCTGCAAGCCTTTGTCAAAAAGCACATACTTTCCTGTTTAGAGAAGCAACAGCACAAACTCCATGGTGTGACCCTTCTGCCTGCTCCCAGTAGCCTACCTTTCTAGTTAAGATTCCTAGAATAGAAGAAACCCCAAACTGCATCTCTTTTCCAACTTAATACACTATCGAAGGAGAAATTAGGACATAATTTCTGGGTAGCATTGGTAAAGTCCAAGAGTTCCGTGTGGAAGAAGCATTCTAAGGTTAGAATCTTATTCAACCTTATCCAAATTCTGTTGTATTGGAAATAATTCAGAATAAATCTGCCTTTTGAGATGTATGGTATTTTTTTTTTTTCATTTCAGCAGGCTTTGAACTGACACAAGAGTTGCCTTTCCCAGGGACTGTGGCTGAAATGAGGAAGTGCAGAGGCTCGCAGGGGGAAAAATGTGCTTATTCATAAAGTTACCCAAACAAGAGAGGGTGTTTCTTTTGTTTTTGTTGCCTGTGGTTAATTTTAACTTCAAGAAAGGTTCCATTTGGACTTTCATGTTTTGCGCAAAAGTGTTGTCAATTTTTTAGTTTATTCCATTCTTCTTCTCCAATCCCTATTGGGAGTACCACTCTGCAGAACTTCAGACATTGGAAGGCAATACTTAGTTGCATTGTTTTGAACTTAGATTAACCTATCTCTTTTGTTTTCTTATAAGAATGAACTCTTAACTTCTGTAAGCTTTAGTCTTCTCCAGAGCTTTGCAAAAATAAAATACATCAAAAAGGGGGAGGCATAATATGACAAAAGTAGTGGTTTTATTGAAAGAGATTCTTGTTGTATTTTGCTTTTGAAATCAGTTTAACACAGAGTTTAAGGATTGGCAATTTGTTTAAAGAAATGGGTAAAATATTTTAAAATGGCACTTTATTTAAACTATTGTGCCTCCTTCAGTAAACATTCAGTACATGACTGAACCCTGTGTGAACTTCTGCTTGTTTCTGGTTAAACAGAATTGAAGTTTAAAAGAAAAGGGGTTGCTATTGAGAACAAGACAAAAAAGTTGCATGTGCTTTTTTTCTTTTCTCTCTTCTTTTTTTTTTTTTTTTTTTTTTTTGCCCACACACAAGTTCTTACCCCCCAAAATACGGCGTTCACATGGTCTTTTATTAAACCACCGTTTTTTTTTCCTAGGCCTCAAAGTACTAAACTGAAAGCAAGCTGTTAACAGAAATGAGTAATTATTGAAGCTCTAACAGGCAGCTTTCATTGAAGTTGATTACAGCAGCTATATAATCACTTTTACTGATGCTGTAATCACAGTAGCAGGGAATGCTTGACTTAGTTCTTATTGTTTTCACTCAGGGTGGAGGTAGGGGGCCTGCAAGAAACCCGTTTTACCACCTCAGTACAATTTCTTCTGTAAAAGAAATCTACAAAACACTGACTGAAGCAGAGAATCATTTATTCTTTCTTTATTAGCATTTTCTCCTCCCTCACATGAGAGACTGTTGGAGTCAGGAAATTGCTGTTATTCAATATGCACGCCAGAGGTTGTAATGACCATTTGGAAGGGTATGACCAACAATTACAGCCCTTAATGAATAGGAGTAATCTAGTTGAGACTAAACACTAGTCTCAACTCTGGTGCTGTCTCTGGTTAAATTAAAAGAACAGCAATGTAAAGGAAGTTAACAAGAATTAATTAGTTAGATCGAACTGAAAACCTACTCATTAGTGATGTTATAGGCAAAGTAAAAGCCTATCTTCAGTGCAATTAGGTAGACAAATGAATTGTACAACTGACTGATTCGCACCTGCTAACAGCTAAGGGCTATAGCTGATATGTATGGGATCCACTTTTTACAGTTCATGCATACTTGCATAGTTTAATGGATCTTGCATTCCTGAATTAGCCTTCATTCCTTCAGATTTTACTTGCATATTTGTTCTAAATATTGCAAAATGTTACTCTGACAGATTCTGACATGATGTGGCTGTCTGTTATAAGGGGGTTTCCGGAAGGGGACTGCATAGCAATAACAAACCCCTTGATTAAAGTAAACAAATCCCTTAGGGCTTCTCTAAACTGCATCCAATTGCCACTGACCCTGCACGGTCATCCTAGTACCCAGGAAAGCCAGGAGCACACTGATAATGTGTAACCCACACACCTTCTGGGTGTGGTTCACTGTCCCATGTAGTGGCACTTAGACCACTTACAGAGAGAAAGAATGATTCTGCTCTACAGCTGCTCTGCACCTAAGAGTCAGCTGGCTTTTAGATCAAGCCGTAGAGGTTCATGCACTGCGTAATCCATGTATAATATAGAGTAGGTTCAAATTCAGCTCAAAACTTGTGATCAGACAACTCTGTACTGGAAAATGTCAAGTCAGGCACCTATCTTTTGGAACAGTGATCTTTGACAAGGATTCCCTTTTCCTGTAGCTCTTCTGTACTCAAAATAGCCATGGTCTTCAACAGGGATAAACCTACATGCATAAAGAGCTGGAAGATCAGGATCAGACCTGTGGGCCAAAGTATTTCTGTCTGCCATCTGAAGTATTGCTAGGGTGGCCGTCTTCCTAGTATCTGAGCACCAATAATCACAATACCTGAGGTCCTCTGGTTCTTATTAAACTAACTGAATTGCCTGTGACATAGAACATTAATTGAAAGTGTGTCATTTGTTGAATCGAGAGTTGTAAATTACCTGCATCTCTGAACTGGTTGGTGTTTGGGATAGGGTAGTCTGTGAGCACATTCAGTATGAATGGTCAGTTGATGATGTATAAAAGGAATATGTGAATAGGAGCTGTTTCCAGAAAGTATATCAGTTTATAATATTTATATAATATTTAACTTGATGTCCAGACTAATGAGTTTTGGGGGAAATACCTCAGTGATGCAACCATGCAGGACTTTGGGGTTATCATTATGGTATACAAGATGGTAATTTGAATTTATTCCAAATAGCAAATACAGAACTGTGTCCTGTTGCTGCACAAACAAAAATCCTCACCACGTAATCTAAAGGAGAATCATCTTCAGTTAATACCATTATATGACCCATAAGATACACATGAGGGCTGTGTCTAGACTGGCATGATTTTGCGCAAATACTTTTAACGGAAAAGTTTTTCTGTTAAAAGTATTTGTGCAAGAGAGCGTCTACACTGGCATGTGCCTTTGCGCAAAAGATTTGCTTTTGCGCAAAAGCATCCGTGCCCAGTATAGACGCTCTCTTGCGCAAGAAAGCTCCAATGGCCATTTTAGCCATCGGGCTTTCTTGCGCAAGAAATTAACGTTCCTGTCTACACTGGCCCTCTTGCGCAAGTATTCTTGCGCAAGAGGGCTTATGCCTGAGCGGGAGCATCAAAGTATTTGTGCAAGAAGCACTGATTTTGTACATTACAAAGTCAGTGTTCTTGCTCAAATTCTCACGGCCAGTGTAGACAGGCGGCAAGTTTTTGCGCAAAAGCGGCCACTTTTGCGCAAAATCTTGCCAGTGTAGACGCACCCGAGCAGTTTTGATTCTACCCAATAGAGCAGGACTACTCAACTTTGAAAGCCCTGGGGACCACAATGATACCCACAGCACATGCCGAGGGCCGCAACTTAAGTGTGGTTGCATAAATATACAAATATTTATGCAAGTATATCCAAATAGCTTCTGTCACACTGACGGGCATGAATACAAAGATTGAGGCAAGACTACACAACATGCAGGCCCTATTTAAGTTAGTTCTGCTGATATTAATAAAATGCAACATTTACCCAATTTCCACCCATATGACAGAACTTTTAATGAGCAATTATAGTCCAGGAATTTAACTACTAAAACACATATCAACAGAAGACCATTATATTGACTACTTTTTTGTTTTGGCTTCACAATTTTAACAAATCAAACAAAAACTGCCAATACAATATTTACTGAAATATAAGTACAATCAATGTGAAGTTAAAGGCACCGAGGGGAGAAGTGGCATGGTTAGAAAAGGAACCCAGGAATCCTGCTTCCCAGAATCCCTTCCTTTCCCCTGCCTGCCCCACCAAGCACCAGCTCTCACATTCCTCACAGAGCAGAGACTGGAACCCCCAAATCTAACCAACAGACCCACTGCCCACCTACAGGAAAGGAAAGAAGCCAGAAGTTTTAGAGCAGCAGTTCCCTGCTCTAACCCAGTGTTTCTCAACCTTTTTAAAAATATATATATTTAAGTACCTCCAGTACCTAAAGTTTTCAGACACACACCATTTTTTTCTACCATTGCAACACATTTGTTTAAACAACTTAATCGTAGCCAGGCGGGCAATTGAATTTTGGGGTGTAAAAAGTACAAAAATAATAAAGCGCTGTAAAACTTAAAACAAAAATTCAGTTTTCTCCAAATTTCGGTTGTGTTGATGTACCCCCCAGACTTCTCTCGAGTACCCCTGAGGGTACTTGTACCACTGGTTGAGAAACACTGCTCTAACCCAATGCACCCACCCCTCCCCCAGAGCCAGGCACACTCCAGCCCTCCTGCTCCAACCCAATGCCCCTTCCCTCCCCTACTCAAGCCACGTACCCTGCAGCCCCCTGCTCTAATCCAAAGTCCCTACTCCAAAAACAAGCACCCCCAGCCTCCCTGCTCTAACCCAATGCCCCACCCCTTCCTTAGAGCCAGGCAACCTCAACCCCCCTCTTCTAACCCAATGTTTTTTCCCTCCCGCAGAGCCGGGCCCATAAATCTATTGGGGTAGAGGGTAACGCCCTGGCTCTCACTGGAGCCACACGCTTTTCCCTCTAGGCGCTGGGGCCTGTGCGCAGAGCAGCTATGAACGGTCCGGGCGCGCGTCTCTGAACGTTCCACTGAAGGCACGTGCTGCCGCCCCTCCCTAATCCTCTTTGCAGGGCAAAAAATCCAAGACATTTTTTTCCTTTTAAAAAACCCATCTGGATGGCAATTTAACATGTGAAAACAAGGACATGTCCAGGAAAAACAGGATGTATGGTAACCCTACCCAAGCCTCAGCACAGAGTTTTCTCACCCTGGCCACGCTGCCTGGATCCACTGTCGCCTTGCCACATCTCTTGCTGCCCAGCTCTGCCACTGCCTTGCTATGTGCCTCGCTGCCTGACTCCCCTGCTGCCTCTTGCCACCCCAGCAGCTCCTGCATACACACTGATACGACCTGGCTCAGTCTGGCACCATGCGCCTCGGCTCATGGGGAGGTGCTGCCGCTGGAGCCCACAGCGACAAGGCAGGCAGGCGGCCCAGGAAGCAGCTCAAGGTGCCATGGGCCACATGCAAACTCGCTGCAGGCCACATGTGGCCTATGGGCCATGTTTTGAGTAGCCCTGCAGCAGAGAATAGTGGTGCATACAAACATGGAAGCCAGTTCATGACATTAACTTTTAATATCAAGAGCTCTAGTTACTGTACATGTCTTTCTACTGTTTCATTTTGAGTACAACATATACTCAGCTTGTACACACTGACTGATGCATACAAATCTAGTGAAATGCCTTATTTATTGAAATAAGCTCTCCTCTGTTTTCATCTCTGGGATAACCACATGATTGGTGTACACTAAAATGCAAAACATCTGATGAACTCATCATCATGAGATTCAAGGATAAAAGCATAAATATTTGACTTAAACATGTATTTATTTCCTAATTCTATGGTAATTTTTATGTGTATCTCCCTAACTGTATCTGCCTGCACAGTGAGTAAAGTGTTCATCTATTGTTATCACTGTTAACATTACAGCACAGTTAATCAATCACAGAGAATTGTTTTATATCATATGCAAAAGGTTATTAATGTTTTATGGGGTAAAAGCTTACCTAAGCTGATGTTCTCAAAACTGAAACATTTAATCACATTTGTCATGTTTTGGTTTTTTGCTGAATACACAAGACTATGTAACCCTAATTAAAGCACTATGCAACAAAGAACACACTGGGAATATATTGTTGAAGACGATAGATGCATAGAGAATGATTTCAGTTGAAATTATCTAAATAATGGTTTTTGGTACAGAAAGAAATGGGTCCAGAGCAGAACCTCTAAGTCTAAACTCCTTCAAATTTCATAGGTGTTTGGATTTCTAGGTCAGATCCATAAATGGAAGGGAATGATTTGAATGCAGCCAATTTTTCATGAGACAGCTTTGCCATGTAAGATTTTGGCCCAGTGTGACAGATATGTATCACATGAAAACAGCTGTTCCCAGGTGTTCATATACTAGACTAGAGTGAGGAGTATTACCAAAATGCCTAGGAGAGGTGATGCATAGGGGCAGGTGAGTTCACGTGCTTCTCCGCCCCAGATTTGCTCTTTGACTTTTTCTGCACATGCTTGCATGGACTGAGCATGCTCAGGAACACACTGAAGCTGGCTACCCTCACTCTGTTCTCCCACTGTTGAGAGGCACACAGGTCATCTCTGATGCCTAGGAAATTAGATAGGTCTTCTGAAATTTCCATCCTTTTCGGATGAAACTTTTTGAGGACAGCTTGTAAGCACTGTTGAATCCAAACCCAAATCCCACCTTGGATTCACCCTCAGCCCCAAACCCTGAATCAAAGGGTTCTGTTCTGTCACTTGTCTTATTCAGCCTGTTAAGTGAGACGATATAGGTGAGCTATGGGGTGCAGTGCTTTCAATATAAAAGCGACTTGTTTCATTGAATTTGAATGACTTAATTTATCAGCTTTGCTACTGTCTGCTACTGAACCAGATAAAATGGAAATTATGCTGACTGGCAGGGCAAAGCAATTGAATATATGTAGGTGGTTCCTGCTCCCTTGATTGAACTTCGTGGAGTTTATTGGCTCCTCAGCTGTTTCTGCAGGTATAGTGATCATGAATCTACATTTGGCCAAGAGGTTGAGACCTTTATGAGTAGATTATTTCTTTGCCACAGTCATCGCCACATTTCAATCACTGCAATGAGCTCCAAAACCCAATAACATCACTAAGGTATGCCTGAGTCCTACCACTTGAAACTTCAGTAAGTGAGAGTGCAGTTGCTGTCCTGCTGAGAAATGTTTCTCTCAGAATGCTTGTTACCTCTGTGATCAGTGACCTGCACTGGCTTCCAATTCATTTCCAAGTTTAAAGTGCTGATTTGGAAGCCTTAAATAGGTTGGTTGCATCCTTGTGGAAACAGTCTTTCTCCTTGTGTGGTGCTATGGCAGGTGAAAGCAAACTGGGCACTCAAGCTAGCATCTCATATATAATGGAAGGGGACTGGAGATACGATGAGACTGGTACCCAATCCTAGGCTTCTCTTCCCCTAATAATCCACTGAGCTCAAATTTGTTGATTTTCAGGGTCGTGTTGCAAAGGTGCTCTATTTCTAGGGTTTTTTTTCCTCCGGTGTATTTTTTTTTTTTGGTCTGGGAAGGAGGATGGTGGCAGACTTATTTTGAGCCCAGGAGGATTTTATATTTGGATGTTGGTTCTAATTACGGATGTTTTTATTAGTTGTTTTATATATGATCCCACAGCTGTTGATGGGTGCATTTTAAGTACATTCACAATCATATATACATGTTTTAAGAGTAGGTTCACTGAATAGATTTACTTACAGTTTAAAATCTGTTCCATTTTGCTACAGTCTAGGTACAATATAGACATATATTAAGACACAATGCTTGGTCCAAGAGCTTATTGTCATAGACAAAATGTGAGAGAAAAGGGAGCATCGTTGTTCCCATTTTTTAGTGGGGGACCCGAGGCACTGAGATATAAAGTGATTTGCCCAAAGTCACAGACAGGGAGTCCGTAAAAGATCCAGGAAATAAAGCAAGGTCTCCTGAGTGCTGGTGCAGTACCTTCACCACATGACCATCCTTCCCCTTTCCGGTACCATGATGGGGCAAATCAAAGAAGTCACTTTAAATACTTCCTTGTAATCAGCTCATTCCCTCAGCCCCCCACTTGCCCAATAGGCAGAGGAATTCTGACAGGGCAAGATTAGAGTTGGGCAATTGGGCCATCCAGTTAGCTCTCTGATCTCTGCTACAAACATCTCCTTTCTGTACTTTCACAGCAGCTTTGGCTTTCTAGAGGACTCAGGAAAGAAGTGTATCCCCTTCCCTTTCTACAGCTACCAGATCTTTAGGGGATATGAATTCTTCTCTCCCTTTCCTCACATCAACTTGGTGGAGTGGTAAATAATAAGGATAGGGCAGTCATAGAAACCAATCTGGACTGTTTGGTAATCTGGGCCCATTCAAATATAATGTGTCTTAATATAGTTGAATGCAGAGACACACCTCCAAGAACAAGAAATGAGGTGCATAGCTACAGAATGAAGGACTGCATCCTGGAAAGCAGTGACTCTGAAAAGTCTTTGGAGGATCATAGCAGAAAAACAATTCCACAAGAGCTCCCAGTGATATACTGTGGCAAAAGGGCTAATGAATGACATTGGTGAGATGAATACTGCACCCAGTTTTGGAGTTCACCTTTTAATAAGACAGTTAAGAGTTGTAAAGAATGCAGAAAAATGCCACAAATATAATTTGAGGGTTGGAAGGAATGTCATACAGTGAAAAACTTAAAGAGCTCAAGCTTATCAAGAAGAAGATTGAGAAGAGACTTGTTTTTAGTGTGTAAGTATCTTCATGGGGAGAAAATATCAGGCACTAACGAGTTTTTTAATGTGGGACAGAAAAACACAACAACCACAAGTAAATTCAAATAAATAAATTTGAATAAATAAATTCAAATTATAAATAAATTCTAATGGATAAATTCAAATTAGAAACGAGGCACGAATGTTTAAGAGTGCTAAGGAATTACTATTGCAATGCATTATCAAGGGGAGTGGTGGATTTTCTGTCGCTTGATGTCTTCAGATCAATATTGGATGTCTTTCCAGAAATCATGCTTTCACCAAATGCATACCACTGGGCTAAATATAGGGGTAACTGGGTACTAATGATCTGTGGTAAGTCAGACTAGATAATCTAATGGCCCTTTGTGACACAAAACTATGAATCCTCTTAGGATGTCACTGCTGGTAGAGAGCCCAGTCCTGCAAGGTCATGGACACTTTCAACCCCACTTCATCTAATGAGAGATAAAGACTCTCCATACCCTATGGAGCAACAGCATCTGCCTGCTTTTTTTTCTTCATCGGGACCTGGTGCCACTAACTGCTTCCACTCTGGTGCCCATTCCTTTTTTTCAATTCAGTCATAAGCAGAGGAGGCTCTTCTTTCTAAACAGCACATAGGAGTAGTGGCTGCACCTGAGCAATCTGATATTAAACTACCTTTTGCTAAAAGACTGTCACTTATCCTGGCTGTCCCTTTTAACCAAGTTCAGTGATGCCAGCTACCTTGAAACAAGAGTGAAAATTGATCTATTTAAAAGCCTCACTCACTGGCTGCTGATAGTGTAATTCACACCATTCCAAGCAGATAGATTTTGAAAGATGTTGCATAAGCCCCATATGGAACTTTGAATCTCTTGCCACTGTGTGTTAAGAGTCTAGGTAGAAATCAGGGGCAAGAGCCTCTCTCCCTTTCCTCAACTGAATTTGGGTTTGGTTTTGTTTTTAGCTTGTGGCTGTTCTTTTGTGTTTAGAAAGCACTTAGCACCATGTAGGCACTGCCAAAAGCCAGTATCAAATATAAGGTCCAAAATACAAATAAAAATGCGATTCGTTCAGATGCATGTATGCCATTCTGAGCACACCATCATGTGACAATCTGACATTTTGTTCCATCATTTACATGGTTCAGCCCAACTCAGAATTTCATAACCCTTCACAACAAAACAACATGGGAAAAGCAGGGCAGTGCTAGAACATTGAAAAGTGTTGCTAAATTTCTTGTATTCTACCTCCATTAGATTCTGGCAGTTAGCCTTCAAGCAAGGAAAGGTTAGCAAAGGAAAGCACACATGGTTCTCAGTTAAAGAGGCTTTAATTTCCATGTCAACACTTTATTTCTTTACAGCTGGGACTTGCAATTTTATCCATGTGAGAATAACAAAGTTGCGAAGAAAACGTGGGTGATGGTTTATTGAAACAAAACCTAATGTGAAATTACCATCTAGTGCCATAAAACTTCTTGTTATTGTTTATCTCAGAAGAGAGAATGTGATGGTGAAAATGATACACTGTGAACAGAAATATAAAATTGCTTGAGAAAGGCTATTTGATTCAATGGGTAACGGCCATTTTTTGTATGTGTTACGAATGTGTGACTTCACAAATAACTTTGTTTCTCTGTCTTAAAATTGTCTGGTTTTCCTTCCCAACTTTTCTGTTCTGAGTTGACATTTTGTAACTTCCCTCTAGAACTGTACAATAGATCCACTCCACATTATTTTGCTTGGGATAGATATGGTATCCTATATATTTAAAAACTGGGAGAAGAATTCTTTCTTGATGCCACAGAATTAGATTATCATCCCATTAGGGGTGAGGACTCAAGTAACCAGGAACACTTAACTTTTGACCTTTGTGAAAAAATCACTCTTTGTATTGTACTAGACCAGGTGTATCTAGGAAATAACCAGGTTTGTTAGTTTGTATAACAAATCAGAAAGGGCTTTTAGCTGGAACACCTGTTATTTGCATCTCTTTTGATACTATCCTAATACATCTTCAAATTTCTGCCTAGGCTTTATACCACCTATCTGGGAAGAACCTCAAGGAGGTAGACAGATAGATTAGATTAGATAGATTATGGTAGATAGTACACTATGTCTAGATTTTTATCAAAGATCTTTAATGACAGTATAAACTCCAATGATAATACAGACATGGTTATAACTCCATACTTGCATGTTTAAGCAGAGTTCCACTTTAAACCCTCCTAAAAGTCTGTATTTAGATACACTTAAATGTTCAGTGGCAACCTTATCTTAATATTAAGGGTTTGGGAGAGGCTTTTTATAATAGTACTTTGGTGATAATGAAAAGACAAATGTCTGGATTTCATAAAGCTAGTCTGTAAAGTGCATATAAAAATGGCATGCTCAGATGAAAGTACAAACAGGATATAAGCACTGGTCGTTTTCTTAAGCATGCAAGAAAAATGTTCAGCACCTAAAATTTGTGAATGATTGTCCAATGAGTCCTGTGGGATTAGTCAACAGATTCTCATAATGTTGTATAATCACAATCACTGAGTACTCCATCTTTATATTACTTAAAAGCACCCTCCTGGGATTTGGCTAGGTTTGTCAGTGGGTTACAAAAAGTTTTCTTTCTACACGATAAAGAATATCTGAAAAATGAGAGCAAGTGCATTTCTACTCTGGTAACATGGTTGATTGTGTAATGAATGGGTTGGTTTTCTGAGTCTCTCAAAGCAATAAATGTCACTATTAGTTTTGGTAAACAAATGATACCTCTGTGGAGAGTAGTATGATCCAGAATCCCTATGTTAATGTGCTAAGCTGTTTGTTTCTATGTGGAGAGCAGACACCACTGATGTTCCCCTGGATTTTTCTCCAGCTGTTTGAAATTTGCTGGATCTGTTATATTTATCAATGGGAAGCAGCATATCCATTTTGGCTGTATGGCTAATGAGGAAGCTGTGGGCTTTTTGTCTTCCAGCTGTAGATTTCTGGCAGTGTGATGTTTCATCTAATGAAGTATCCAACTTAATTTGTAAATTATTTCTGTACTTTACTTCCTAACTCCATTTAGGTATGTACATCTGAACAGTTAGGAGGCTGCATAAATTTCGAAGTCCAAATGCAATTCTCAATTGCAATACTAAATTATCTTGACACCTACGTTATGTGCTGAAGACTCCATAGGCCACATAATTATTTGAGTGCCTAGTCTTTCTCTCATAGAAATATTATAAATTTACAACCAAATTTTCGAAGAGGTGGCTTCCCTTTCATGGATGCAATTTTTCCTGCAGCTGAACTGCAGGCTCAGGTTTGGGTATTTAAATCTCTAAGTACCTGATTGCAGGCACAAATGAAGCAGAAGCACAACTATGCTGATTTGCAGCCACAGGGTTATTTTGCAGGTGCAAATTATGTCTGCTAAAGAGGAAACCAAGTCTCACCCCTTTTAAAATATATCCCTTACCTTTTAACATTTCCAGATGCAAACTTGGGTTATCGGAAAGTTATTCACATTTTTGGCATGTGATTTATTTCATAATTATGTCCATGATTCTGAGTTTTCCTTTTGTATCTTCGAAAACTTACCACCAAATGTGCAAAGATTTTAACATTTAACTAACACTTTCACCTCAACTCTTTTTTGCTATTAGACATTTTCCAAATGTTTTCAGGTGGGCAAGTAGGCTGAAGTTATGCTACACTAGCAAAATACTTTTTGGTGCAAATTATATTGTGTGAACTAAAAGCTGATGTTATAGCTTTGTATTGTTAATTTGCATTTATTTCATCTTTTGAAGTAAGATTTTTGTTTCTGTTAGTTACTTAATTAGAGCAACCAAAGGTTGAAGTTGTTTTGCTTCATTGTAACAAACAAAATAATTTGAGCCTGACCTTCTATGAGAGTATATTGTATTACTACAACAGCTTCAGGGGGTAGCCGAGTTAGTCTGTTAGGAGTAACAGGTAATTCGAGGGAAGGGTTTCCGATCGAAATACCGCGTCTACACGTGGCAAGTTAAATTGGGCGACCGGCATTTTAAAATGGCGACCGGCTGTGAATATGCTAATGAAGTGCGGGATATTTAAATCCCACGCTGCATTAGCAACTTCAGTATGCTTCATTTGCCTCCCTAGTTCGAACTAGGGGGCAAGTGTAGACATACCCTTACAGAAAAAAACAACAAATGGTCTGGTAGCACTTTATAGGCAAACAAAACATGTAGATGGTATCATGAGCTTTTGTGGGCACAGCCCACTTCTTCAGATGACCGGAGTTATGTGTATAGTATACTATAGTATAGCATACTATAGTAATCCTGTATTACTGCAGGACTTGATATTTTAAAATACAAGTGTGCCGGCTTGTATCAAGTTGTATCAGTTCCCCTTATATTAGGCATAGACAACTAATATATGTGCTGCTTTGATTCTGCAAAAACTTATGCACATCCTAATTCTATACACTGCTAGTAATTCTACTGAAATCATTGTAATTATTTCACAGCATGACAAGTCTTTGCAGGATTGGGACCTATGTTTGTATAAATAATGTCAAGCATTCTAATTGCATATTTTAACTTACATACACAGACACCATCTCACATGTTTTCCACTAGAACCATATTGGCACTAGCCAAAAGCTAGCGTGCTTAATACACTGCCCTATACAATGATATGATGCAGAGTAAAAGCGACCTTCACAAGAAAACATGCAGCATCTTTTTATTCAGCCATTACTTGAAAATATATTCAAACTCTTAGGTGTGCACTTTATCCCCGCTCTCATTCTCCAGAAATTAGCATCAGCTACTGCGTCTGGTTCAAGGATTGCAAATATGGCATACATTGCACACAACATTCATAACCCACTAAAAATTACCAGCATCATTTATTCAGAATTACTGATCTTCCAGCCTCAGATGACCCTGCATTATCACACTGTGACATTAGAAACCTTGCATTTGCAATTTGACTGTGTTGGATCTGAGTTTTCACAACATGTAGTTTACACAATAATATACTTAGATCTTTCATTTTTCTACAGAAATTAATGGCCTAAACCATAATGATTTATAGTCAGACTGAACATGATTATTAATTTTCCTGGTGATTATACCTGTGGGCGGCAACAAATCTACTCCTGATAGAGCAGGATTTGAAATGCTGCTAAAACTAAAATGTCCATAAGGTAATAACAACTAATTTTTACCTTAATCAACTTATACTTAAAAGAATTTAATATAGGGCACATGTGCCTTGTGGGGAAACTTGTTTGAAATACTCTGTAAGGTCCTGAGTTATTTATGAGAATAATTATATATTTGCTACTTCGGTTTGTACTGGGGAAATCAGGCTCTGCAATGAGACTGAGATGCATTTAAAAAAAATAAAGTCAGAATTTCATGTGCTAAAAAACTTTAGCACTCAGGTCAGTAGTGTTTAACAGAGAACAGCCCAGCAGTTACAGGGGAATATTAAAGCTTGATTAACTGAGCTCATATATTTGCAACTATATTTTTGATAGTGCTGCCTTTGGCTGAAGTAGGATTCTTAGAAGCCCTTTCTGAGCTTTGTGAAGTGCAAAGGGAGAATGTTCACTGCTATACCCTTTCATAGAGAACTGTTTACTTATCTCTGGATGCTGGTTCCACTTGGCAGAGGAGGGGGGAGCAGGACCATAGGTCTGCCTGCTCCCTGCCCTCACTGCCCCATTTTAGGAACCATGGCCCTGATCCAGTAAAGCACTTCAGCACATCCTGTTGACTAAAACAGCTGTTTAAAGTTAAGCACATCCTTAAGAGCTTTTCTGGACCAAGGTCCATAGGCCCCCGAAAGGAATGATGGAGTAGGCCCTGCACTCCTCAAATAAATCCACTGAACAATCTCACTTAACAGAAAGGATGAGGTTGGTGATACCAAACAGAACAAGTCAGTCCCTCATTGCCACGTCTAACAACACTATTTCGAAAGGGTAGTCAAACAGGCATTGATTTCAATCAGAAAGAGGGAAGCAGCGTGGGCTAGTGGTCAGAGAACTATGTTGAGACTTGGGTTTTATTCTTGGCTCAGGGCTTGTGTGTGAACTTGGCCAAATCACTTCACCTCTCTGTGCCTCAGCTTTCTGCTCTGTAAAATGCTACTGGTGAAAAATGATACATGAGAGCTACTAATTATTGCCAGTCAATCTTTGAAGACATGGCATAATCTTTCATTTGGTAAACTAAAAATACATATTTGGAGCCTGATTCTGTTTTCATTGAACCAGTTTTGCACAGGTGGACTCTAGATTTACAATGGTAAAATGGAGAGCAGAACCAGGCCTATTGAGTTTTGCAAGGATTCTATGCTTCAGTGCTACTCATCTAAAGTGTTTCATTTGCTTATTTTTGCAATTTGTCAAGATACAAGATATTGAGAAGAGAAGCCAGCAGTGGTATTACTATTCTCCAGTAGGGCTTGCAGAAGATATGCAGAGCATATATGACACACTGTGATCAAATGCCAGAAATATTTAGTTCTCCCCCCATGATTAGTGGCATTATGCAGTTATGCAAATAATCTGTTATTTATATCTAGACACATTATGCAGTTATGCAAATAGTCTATAAATAATTAATATTTCCCACAGTTATTTGGGGGGAAATATTCCCGCAGAGCATTTAACATAAGCTAGTTATTATCATGAGATATCAGGCCTATTGGTATTTGAGAGTTACCTTAGTTACCTAACCCAATGGGATCTTCAGACTGGTCCATCAACCACTGGCGATCCACAGAGACATAGCTTATCACGTGGTTCTTCCTCCTTGTTTCCAGATGTTAAATCACAATGAAGCCAGTTAAATGTACACTCAATGCTTTCCTAATATGATGATGTGATGTACACACCTGTTGTAGTTGCCATGGGGATGTTATTTGATTATCAGTGGAGTGGCAGGGATATGGAGGGAGAGTCTTTCCCCTGGCTGTTGTACTGGCCCATCAAGACAACCACCTGTTTGGGGTGGGGGTGGGGGAGAAGGAGGAAGAGGCTGACTCATCTTTAGGCATTCAGTGATATTATGGGGACATGAGAAGAAGATCCCAGCTGGATGTAGCAGTGGGAAATAATTGGAGGTCAGTTAGGGTGTAAGCCAGGAAAATGAGGAGATGATTATCCACTTCTGCCTTGGTAGCTTCTGAGATGATACATTCATCTGATTAACCATTTGTGTTGTTATTAACCAAACTGGAATTCCTCCAGCAAAGGAATTACATGGGAGTCCATCCCTAATTGGGAACAAAGCGCAAGCTTACATTTTTTTTCCAGGTGTATTTTGGTAAGATGTGTTGCTGTGTGGTTCAACCATTCCACCACCGCTCCTTCCAAGCTCACCTGCAGGAAGAACAATTGGGAACAGGAAGAAGAATTTTTGTTTAAAAAGAGCAGAGGAGAGGGAGAAGTTGTAAAAAAAAAAGTAGAGTGGAGGAAAACTCAGGTGATAGAGGGGAGGGAAATCAAGAAACAAAGAAATAGGAAAGGATGGAAGAAATGACATAAGAGCAATGAAACAAAGACCAAAAGAAGAGAGTGTATAAACAAAAATACTTTTTTTTTAAAAAAAAAGGAATGATATACACAAGCAGATTGAATAAATAAAATCCCAAGGAGAAGGAAAGGGAAGAATGAAAAGAGATTGTGAACTAACCTGAGAGAGAAAGAAATTGTAATGAACAGAAACGCATGGAAATAAGGGAAGAAGAAGATAGAGACTAAGAGTACGGCTAGACTGTGGGGGGGCGGGGTGGGATACCAGAGGAACCCCCAAAAAACTATGCCACGTCCAGGGAACGCGTTTGCTCTTCCACTTTTTTCTGCGGAAGAGCAAATGCACTCTTTCGGAAGCCCCTGTATTCCTCAGTCTACGAGGAAGAAGGGGGCTTCCGAAAAAGGGTTTTTTTCCAACATTTGGTCCAGTCTAGACGGGCCAAATGTTGGAAAAGCCTCTTCCAACAAAAGAATCGGAAAAAGCCTTTTTCTGACAAAAACTTGTAGTCTAGCCGTACCCTAAGCAAAACCTGGAGAAACACTATCTCAATAGAGAACAGCCAAAATAACTGGGGAAAAGACTGAGGATGGAGACAGTCTGTGTGGAGAATAGAGGCAAACACACAGTAAAAAGTTATGCAAACATACTGTTATTTAACATTATCCTTGTGGGATTTTTGAACTCTTTCCTTCTTTAATGCAAAATGATATTGCCAGTATTCTCATGCTTTTTACATCACACTTTGGCTATAGTACATG
The DNA here is from genome assembly GCA_032595735.1 of Pelochelys cantorii. Lineage (NCBI taxonomy): Eukaryota > Metazoa > Chordata > Testudines > Trionychidae > Pelochelys > Pelochelys cantorii. Next base: position 34,734,295 of record CM064334.1, read on the forward strand.
CAAAAATCTGGGATGAAATCCTGGGCCTGTTGATGTCAGTGGGAGTTTTGCCACTAATGAGGCTAGGATTTCACACCGGTACCATATTAGATGAAAATGCACCATAAAGAGTAGGCATACATACAATTCTGACATAAAATCCAACTTCCCAGTGCTCACTAAAAGTTATCTGTCCAGACTATGCATATCTCCTGCTAACTAAAGCAGACTGAACATTGTGTTTACATATCTCTTATATTTATTTTTAAATTTGGCTATGCTGCATTACAGATTAATAATCCTGCTAAATTTTGACCTTCCATTTGTTTTGTGTTAAGCCCTCTGTCTTAGGGGATAGCATGCATGTAATGTAGCCAAAATTCTTTTACATCATTTCCCAGTGAGAAAAATATACTCTGCATGCAATCCAATTTAGCAACGGTCATTTTGCATATTTAATCTATAGCGTTAATAGTAAAGTTGGTACAAACCCAGTCCTTAGCCCATGCTCTGCATGGAGTTCACCATGTTTCATGAACCTGGGCCATGTTTTGAGCAAGCCTGGGGTAATTTATAGTTTGGGGTGAAAACCCTATGAAGTTCAGTTATTTTGATCTTAAATGAGATAAACCAGGGAGTTGGCTCACTTAAATTTGGGTCTTTGGGTTGGTTCAAACCTGCCATTCAAAGTAAATCTATGGGGTTCTGATAACCACGTGAGCCAAACAATAACTCCCCACCTGAAATCAAAACCACTGCCCAGTCCAAACCACAGCTTTAGTTACTAGCTGCTAAAGGGTAAACTGGAGATTGTGTGTACCATATGTTCAAGTCTGACAGAGCTCTGTCTCAGTAGTTGGTTGGACACTGCCATAGAAGACCTGTTACACACCAAGGGATTGCTAGAGCAAAAGGCATATTATCCAGACCCACAGAAGGCCCTATGTGCTAGAGAGGTCAGGATGAAGGGCACAGAGCCAGCAACTATCCTGCATTTCCCCCCATCTAAGTGGAATCTCCAGACGATTGCTTATGCCCATCTTCTATCTCTTTTGTAACAGTGGAGCTGTGCAAAGGACTTAGAGGGGCCAAAGCTCTGGCCCATTGTTTCTGCATCACAGAATGCTGATAGCGCAGTCTGAAGAAATCCAGTTGTTTCTTTTAGTTTCAGCTTGAACCGCCCCCACCTCATATAAACAGCATTGAAAGCAAATCATTGTGTGTGAGTGATAGAGTCTAGTCCTATGAATAGAAGATAAGATTGCCTCATTTCATGGAAAAGCCCAGAGTATGAAGACAGAGGGGAGAAAAACCCCTTCAGAAATGCTCCATCGAGATACTGTCTCCCCTGAAATGAGCAACACATCTTCAGCCCCCAACATCTGCCAAATGTCCGATGCCTGCTCATCCAGCTTCCTGGAAGCACATTTCCAAGGCAGCCTTGCTGCCACAGATTCCTCTCCCTCTCATTGTCTGTGGCACCCCTCTCATCCACTCTCCAAAGGCAGATGGTGCAGCATGGAAGGGCTTCTTTTGCAGAGTTAATACTGCCTCCAGCTGCATTAACTTCTAAGCAGAATTTCCCCCTTGTTGGTAGAGTGATGCTGCGCAGAGCTCGTCTTTCCCCCTCACAAACCTTGCTCCCTCTGTTCCTGTGTGAGTCTCAAGCCCCACAGAAGATGCCTACATATTGAAGCAGCATGGAGCATTCTTTTTCCATATGGAAAGATCCAAGCATGGAGGGGCCCTTCCTGGTTACAATCTAGTCTAGAGACTGACTTTTTTTTTTTCAGTTCTTCTCCTTCAGCAAAAGTAAATTCAGCTGAAAGTGGATGGAATTCACTGTTGCTGTCAATGGAGGTTACACCACAGCTGAATTGGGTCCCGAAGTCCAAATTCTATAAACACAATCTTACCTTTGCCAGGTGCACTGGAAATGTGCTTTCTCTCAGCTGTAATTATTGTTTAGTGCCTATATTCCATTTCCCCACAATTATCCTTTTAGTCTGTCTTGCACAATTTGCACAATTTTAATCAAATTTCATTAGGGGGAATTTTCAGCAAATAAAGGGGAGCTGTTTCATAAGTGTTGGATGGGAGTTATTGGTAATTTTATGGAATAGTAAAATTACCTACAGTACAACTCTAATACAAAAGGCCACACTGCTTTACTCAGACTAGGAAAAGGGCAAGTAGTATTGAAGGAACAGCTGAATTTATCCAGAAGTTCTCTAATACATTTTTAACTTCTTTTTACTCTTTCTAATGTTCTTTGCCAGTGATTTGATTTCTAGAACAGCAAAGATTTCCTTGAAATGAAAACGTTTAAAGGAATCCACTAACCATTGTCCTTGTTAGTTGGAAATGAATGCTTATTGATGAGAAATATTGATCTAGCACTTTTAGATTAAAACAATACTTGCACAGTCAAAAGAGTTTAAAGACTAAAGTAAAAATGTAACTTGCACTGGCTACTAAGTGATTGATCACAACTGATATCACTGCCTTGGAACATAAGTTTACTGTGACACCTCTTATCTGAGCTGAAGAGTTTGCCCTCATTGCTTTGTGCATTATGTATAAATGATTGATATCAGCTTTAATGTTTTTTAGAAACAACTTTCATTGTCTCACATGCATTCACTGTATTGAAAATTATTTATATTAATGATGTTTTCATCAGAAGTGTAATCATTAGGGATCAAAAATGGTCTTCCACAGCTCCTATCTCCCTCTGCTGTTAAATCCTATACAGCTTTGCTCAGAAAAAAAAAGCCAGGTTCCATTAACTTAAAAAAAGCATATAATGGGCCAAATTCTCTCCTGTACTACACTACTGACATCTCTGGAGTTGGATGGTTGTAAGTAAGGACAGAATGACGCTTCCTTCCCCACAGTAATAGCTGTGTGTGGAAAAATGGGTTTAAAAAACATTACAAACATCCACTGAAATATGATGAAGATTACAAGCAACAGTTCTCCTCTTATTATTACATGAAAAGGAAAAACCCCATTATCTGGATAACACAGGGAGCCTAGAAGCTTGTTACCCATCAGAATTTATTGAGGAGTTGATGAAAACGTAGACAAGTGAGGTTGTTAACTGAACCCTTAACTGGGGGCCATAAGAGTTTGTGCAGCTGTGTGTCATACTTGCCTCCAGAAAGCAATGTGAAATGCTCTAAACTAAAAATTTCTTGTGCCTGGCTTCTATTGCAGCTGTCCTGCGGCTGTTAAGAAAATATATATGCCTGCTGGGATGGATAATAGCTGATCATCATCACCTATCCCATTGCAATGCTTCTCTGTTCATTTTTTTTTAGACAAATAAAATATATTTTTTCTTTTGCATGAGGTTTGATTCAAGCTCCATAAATACTACATTTACACAATAATGCAGCTTTTCAGTTCGCATAGAATGAGTGACAAGTATGAAGATTTAAATGATCATATCTATACCTTTCTATATAAAATACAATTGTGGAATGAATATCTTAATTAACCTTTTTGTTTTCTTTAATGGAGTGAATTTACCAGTTAAGATTATTATTATTTATTTATTATATATTTTATTGTGACTAATAACAACTGAGTCTCTGTGAAGGTGATTTTAACTAGCCCTTGGATGTGAAAAAAGAAATTAAGAGTGAATTCTGAGCACAGTATATACTGAATACTGGGCACAACCGCAGTGTAAATTCTGTAAGTAATGTCGTGGCCCCAGAGAAGTCAGTAGCTGAGCTCTCATTGACTACAGTGGGTTTGGGATTTCATCCTGTAAGCACCAAGACACTGCTTATTCCTGCCTCATGTGGTGAACAGGAGTATTTTTCATGAATTATATCCTATCAAATTCCAGAGAATTAGGAACTTCTCTGGAATCATACCCTCATCAGGAACTTCTCTGGAATCATACCCTCATCAGTAACAGCATTTACAGCAACATTCTGTGTAATGATCTCTGAGGGCTCCACATTGTGATCTCTTCTTTGAAGATACCAGTGAAATCAGAGGGAGCAGTCTTAAATAAGATACAATTTTTGAATGCCATAAGAACCACATTGAGATGTTTAATATGAAGGGTTTGGTGTGGGGGAGGGATAAAAGAAATGAAATTACAGAAAATTAAAGTCTCTTTTGTTGTCACTACCATTTTAAAAAATTCCCAGCGGTCTCCCAAACAAAACTCAGAACCAGCCAGTTGGTCTTCTAACAATTATTCTTAAAAATGTGCCTTTACAAATGTATAGAAATCCAAGAATTAAATGCTGCAAACCATGGAGACCTATTCTCCATTATAGAATATTAGTATCTCTCATTCATGTCAATGTGAGTTGCATCTATCTTTCAGTCGATGGAGTGCCCTAGGATTTGAATTATTAGAGCTTACTGTGCTTTCAGTTACATGGTATAAATCTAGAATCGCTCCAGACAGTCATGGCAGTGTAGTTACTCTAGATATGCATAGTATAACGGAGAGACAAAAGTAGCACACTGGGACTGATTCACCACTCTGTTATACCAGCTGTTCCCCCAGTGAAGCTATATTAGTGTGAAACTGGCCTAACAGAGTGGTGAATCCAGCCCATTACGTCATGTTGTATTTGTGAAGGAGGAGGAGAAGGCTTATCAGTAACCAGTACCAATAAATGTACATTCCTGGAGTTCAGTGTTTTATAAAGTGACCCTCTCAAATGTTCAGGAAAGACAGCTGATTTTTCTCTTTAAGCTATCATTCCAGACATTAATGTGTTACTTGTCAGGCTTGTATTAATTTTAGTAAAGCCATAATATTTCTTCATGGCAACTATTAAAAATATTTTTCCTCTTAATTTCACAAGGGATGCTGAGACTTTCAGAGTTTCCTCTTCTTGCAGAAGGGAATAATTTAGATTTTCTTCCATCCCTGTCAGAAGTTGAACAGACGAACAAAACAGATTCTTCAGAGACAATTTTACACAGCGTTACATCCATCCAATTCAATTATAAATTAAATTGACTAACGAACCATAGCTCATTATGGGAATCAATTACTCAGAACTGTCTTTGGACCAAAAATGTGGAAAATAAAACATAATGGTCATACTTCAATATACCAGATTGTCAGTGTTTGAAAGCTCTGTTTTTCTCTAGCTTGGCATAGCCCATCACCAAAAAGAAAAGATAATCATTTGTTTTATTGCTTTTAGAGATGTTCCTGTTCTATGAAGACCAGTTAATTCTTGAGTTTGATCTCTTTGGGACCACCACCTTAGGCTTTTTTTGAGATGACAGGCCAACCCTGGAGTAATGTCATCACATGGGGATCTTTCAGATCAACTTATGCAAATGTGTTATTAAAAGATGCCACATTTTAGCCTCTGGTGCAACCCAAACAATAGTAATAGAAAATGCTATGAGGTAGTATTGAAGGCATTTTATTAATAAAATCATTCTTGTGACACAGTAGTAGTTGGCACACCCTTCTGGAGTGATTTCAGCTGAATGTTTAGTAAAAGTAAATGTAATATGGATAGAAAAACAAACTGTTGGTTTAAGACTGGTATGAATTGATGAAGAAAGATTATCTGGAATCCCCAAATAAAGCCTCTTAGTACAAAAGAAGAGCAACACAGAAAATGACTCTTTGTTAGAGGGAAATCTATAGTTTAGACAAAGTATGCATGTATATAAAATCTATATGTCCAAATTGCATGGTGCATCACTGCATGAACATACAAAGGCAATTCAAACTCTCCTACACATCATGACCTTGCTGGAAACCTAAAGTAACGAGAGCTTGTCTGTGACTTTTTCAGTTCTCTCTCCTCAAACTCTTCCCCATCGGATACTATTTAGAGAAATGCAAGAGAAGTTAATATTTCTTTACAGCTCAAGTGCTCAGCCTCGAGTAGCTGAATCTCTAATAATGAAGCATTTTCTTGATGTAACCCATTTCTTTTCCAGCAGAGTTAAAGGGAAAATTGATCACTGGTGTAAAGCTATTACAACAGCATACAAATAAGTTACTCCTAATCCATAGAGTATAATTTAGTGCTGCATATTACAAAAATCTTTCAAAATTGGCATCTTTTAAAAATCTTATTGCATCGTCCCCTCTAAAGGAGGAAAGGAATCGGCGTTAATCAGCATCTTAACGACAAAGGAGATTTGTCTATAGCAAAAGTTGTTTCCATGAATGAGATCAGGATTCAGAGAATGAGAATTCTGATTTAGTGATAAAGGAGCAGAGCTCAGAAATCAAGGTTCAGGAATTAGGGAGCAAGTTCTTTGTTTGCTTTAAACTGTACTGTTAAAATGTGGCTTTGCTGTACATTCCAATGAACATAGAAAATAAAGTCTCCTTTCACTCATGCAGACATTATATTTTATAATCTATCAGCATTTTAAAAGCATTTCTAATATGCATCAAATCTTGAATATTAATGAGTTGCATAAATATTTTGCATTAGAGACGTGCTCAATAGAATATCAGTGTTATCAGATGGTAAAGACTTTTCTCCATGGTAATTTTTCCCCATAATACCCTTATTGTACTGATATGCAAAGAATTCTAGTTTGAGGGTTTGAAATGAGACTTGCATTACATTACTGTAGTTCTTGGCAAACTCTTCTGCTGTTTTAATTTTAACCAATTAGAAGAGCCAATCTTCTTTATTTCAGAAGTATATTAAAAGATATCACATTCAAAGGCTGGACATGCACTCAATTAATTACTGGTGTCCAGCTAAAGGTCTACCATTAGCTATCACCATGACAACCTTTGGTAGACCTCTGCCCACCTGTTGCAAGATAGAAACAGTATTAAGCAGTTGGTTCCCGCACTAGGCCTCCCTGTGGTCTATGGGGAATTTGTACTAATTAGAATTAGTTGTCCTTCTGTAGTCCAGCTCCTGACACAAATTGCATTCTGTAGCTTTTTGTTCCACTTGAGTTCACAGACAAAATAGCCCGTGCCATGTTTGAAATGAAGCAAGGCAATATGAAAGGATTTTGTATAATTGGTTAATATACTTTAACATTTTAACTAATATCTTCAGTGTTGGTTTCTTGCAAAGAAACATGTTTGCTTTCTTCTTTCACTTAATAATTATTTTTGATCGCACAGAGGGTAATTTTAATACAAGCTTGTTTAGGTGTCATTAACTCATTATTGGGCTTGACTGCATGTGGAACAAAATAAGTGACCTTTACAAATGTTAGTTTGAAATGGACCCCATGGTAATGGTGAACTGCAGAAGTACAAACTGCCCTGGATAAGAGCTTTTTCACACTTACAAGGAGAATAACTTTATTGAATCCTAAAAACAATAAGAAAACTTGTAAAAAAATGTAGAAAGTATAGTCAAGTGACGTAAAGAGAATGTGCTGCAGCATATTGGAGAAAATATGAAAGAAAACATATCCCAACTTCTGCTGTTAACTTTTTTGGCATATACCATTGCTGGCATTGAAGAATTAAACTATTTCAGGGAGCTGAAATCACTATTAGAAGAATTAAACTATTTCAGGGAGCTGGACATGCAAATAGCAGTGGGAATACTTTATGCTGTAATACTTGATAGTATGTCAGATCACTCATGTCTGGTATATCATCAGTGCACAGGTCCCAAAATGTACTCCTTGTCTTCAAAATGGAATTGGAATCAAAATGGAACTTAACCACCAATAGAGCGTTGGGAGACTTGAAAAGGTAGTGTGAACTACATTAAGCAATGTGGGTCGCAAGCACCATGAATGTCGCAATGTAGTAAGCCCAACATTGAACTTTGTATCACACTGATGAAATTTTGAGAAAGTGCAGCTTGTCTTCTGAGGGTTTTGGGAATCTGTACAACTGGGTCCACATCTTCAAGATGGAGATAGAACTCAGGGAGAGTCCATTCCTGCAACTAATTGCCCCCCTTCTTGGTTTTGGCCATTTTTTTTGCTGGCATGAGCTGGAGTAAAGTGTTCTAGGACCTTCATTTGCCATATTAAAGACTACACGCTATACTAATGGTTCAGTTATGCCGCTCCTCAGGTTGAGCTGTGCTTGAGAGAAATAAGGAGGTGCCAGAGCGGCAGTGTCAGGAAGTGTTTTTGTTAAAGAAACGGTTCCTCCTGAGTGCTGGACAGAGCACACTGCAACGTGGGGCGGGCTACATGTTTCAAAGGTGGTGTAAGAGTTTCCCCAAAGTACTGGGGAAGATACTTGTGAGAGGGGCTGGCCATGGCCTCCATCTACACCCCACTCAAAAGTTGCCCTGCTGGAGCCAGTTGTTGCTCCTCTTCTTTTGCAAATTGGTGCACTGGCCTACAAACCATGCCTGTCTCCTCTCATCTCTGCTGGGTGGGCCCCTTCTGCCTTTGGCACAATGGGACAAGGAGAGGAATACTTGAGTTCTACAGTCAAGGGCAGACCATGCTGTAGAATTTAATAAGTCACATTTGACCCATGTGTCCCTCATCAGTTACCTATGAATTAATGACTGGTTCTATAAACAATTCCTCCTTATTTTTGTCATTGTAATGTCCTAAAGTCCAAGAGCCTTATTATGGGGTGAAAGGAGCACTCAGTAGTTGATGGTCAAAGCAAATGCTTGTTAGCTCACAGTATATTTAATCTTTCTGCAAAACTAGCAAGAAAGCATGTTTGAAAGCATGTTGTAAAAGAGAGAATAAAATCATTTGTCAAAATTGTAAGAATTTGTAATTCATAATAGGCAACAGGCAATTTAAGGAAATAGTTTTCTGCTACTGACACTGCTGTCAAAATAAATGTGGGGAAGATAATTATAGTAATTAACAAAATAGTTAATTACACTTTGTCATGAGATAAACTTCATTTTGATTTCTGATTAGGAGTAGATCAATACCAAATGTCTCACTGTACATATCTGATTATTATTGCAAGGCTAGACCAAAGGCTATGTATCAGTTTTCCAAACAGGGAGGAAGTAACAGGAAAGTATTTTATCTATAGCCAGTTACTCTGCAGTACTGATCCTCGAATATATATCTTTAACTGCTAACAGTGAATCTTATGTTGCATTTTGTTGTGTGCCAGTTGAGAATCTCATGCATCTGTATATATTTTTTTCTAATAAGGTCATTAACTTACTCATTAGAAAATGACATCAAAGAGGTGGTACTATAATTCTGTGTAGTTCAGGCTATGTGATACAAAAGAAAACAAAATCCCAGTTGGGCTGGATGAATAAAAGCAATATTATCATAATGTTGGGGTGGTTATTTCTTTTACAGCAGGCTTTTGTAAGATTGTGGACTCATAGTGAGATCGGTATTCCTCAGAGGAATGAGTGCATGTGTAACTACCACCAGTCAGATTTTAACCTGGGACCTCTGAAGCAGAGTATAGGAGCCTTGACCTGCTGAGCTAGAAGCCAGCTGGCACCTAGCCCCTGCTGTAGAGGTCTCTTGATCTTAACTGTTGCTGTGGTCTAGGTACCACTTGCATTGCTCAGTAACCACACTAGGTGTGTGGGTTACACATGTGTTTGTCAGCTGTGGTATTTATGACATATGTTTTGCCTGAAATGAAGGTCCAAGCACTTTGAAAGTGGCCCAGAAAAAGCCTGATGTGGGTACGTCTAGACTGCATTGCTATTTTGGGATATCAGAAGTATTCCAAAATAGCAACGCCGCATCCAAGGAATGCGTCTGCTATTTCAAAAAGTTTTTTGAAATGATGGACACACTCTTTCGCCATCCCTGTAAACCTCGTTCTATGAGGAATAAGGGATGGCTCGAAAGAGCACGTTATTTTGAAATTTGGCACCGTGTAGATTCTCCAAATTTCAAAATAGCCTCTTTTGAAATTAAATTGAAAAAAGATACGCAATTTGTGCTATGCAAATTACGTATCTTTTTTTGATTTTAGAGTGCAGTCTAGATGTAGCCATAGCTATATATATTTACTAATTGTTGCAGCTCTATCACCTCTCAAAGCAAGTAATTTATACTAGTTTTTAAGCTACTTTTCAAGATTGCACAGATAAACTTCCAAAAGTGAACATCTTCCTAGAAACTCTTAATAACCGGTATGAGTTACTCACCATAATGAGATGTTAATTCTGAAGGCTACGATGCCAAGTTAAACCAATTTTACTGAGGATTATAGTTTGCCAATATGCTTATCCATCATTACTGGAAATGTGCAGTTGCAGATATGGGGAGTTGGGTGAAATGTGACAGCTGCACAAGTTGTTGGTTTGGTGAATTAGGAATTCCAGGCCTCCGAAAATTTCAAGTCACCTCTGTCCCTACTTGCCCCGGGGCAAGGAAGTAGAGTTGCATCCACTACCCCAGTACCAAAAGTCTCAGCTGTTTCCTATGTGCTGAAAACTCAAATCACCCCTCACACTTTCTGTGACACCTAAAACACCAACATTCCAGTACTATGCGGTCAAACCCACCAGCCCTTTCCACAGTGTCCACAGTGCGGTATGTGCTGTAAAAACCAATCTGCTGCAGAATACAAATTGTAAGTGTGGGGAAAGCAAATAATAGACCTTAGGAACCTTGCTACAGAATTTAGGGGCCAGCTGTCTGCAGAGCACTCTGGGCCTTAGTAACAACATTGTGATGCAATTGCTACATAAAGACAGGCTCAAATGGTAAACAGTGAACAAGGAGAACTTCCCCTTCCCTGCTGTCCTCTCCCCAGATGTACGGTGTTAGATTACTTAATTAATTTTAACAGCGGAAATGACATTCCCCCTTCATCTGTGCCTTGTGCTGAAAGGGTGCAATGTACAAATATCAGTTTCAGTATATGAATACTCACAAGGAATAGTGGGCCGGATCCTGGTCTCACTGAAACCAGTGGAAAAACTGCCATTAATTTCAGGAAAAGAATCAAGACCATACATTTAAATGATTAGTTGTTCTTTGGGAGCACAGTAATCAAGCTTTGATGTATCCAATATCTACAGATCTGTTATTGGAAGCTAAGAAATCAGCATCTTTGCTTTAAAGTGCCCTTTATATGCTGCCAATTGTAACAAAAAAATCAAGGTAAATATGTACAAAATAGAGTTGGAAGGAACTAGGAGTCCAGGTTAATAATGAAAAATACATATAAGCAAAAACACTGCAAAATGAAGATAGTTGTGGAATAAACTCTTAACATGAATTGGCCACTTAAAATTGATGACCAAACAAACAACAATTGAGATGGGCAAATGAAAGGAGACCTTGCAAGTTGCAACACTCAAAAAAAAAATTCCTATGCAAACTGTACTGTGTGGGGTGAGAGAGAGGTGGCTGATAAGTTTATTTACACTTTTAAAAAGCACTGCCAATCCCAATTCATCAGTTACCGTCTTGTGACAATTTATTCATTGTTCACTGTTAGAAACTAGAAGTTACATAGGAAGCATGATTGGTGATAGCTTCTCTATTTCAATATGGTATAATAGAGATAACACAGTGCCCAAAAGCTCTACAGCCGCCTTTTTGTCTGCTTTGTCTCTTTTCATTACTCTATCAGAATCTTCATTTAATATAATCCAAAAAAGCAAGGTAATTGCTTCACTTATCAGTTATCATCTCACTCGCATACTTATCATGTCAAAATTATTTATGTGGATGGCCAGGTTGATCTTGCTGCATTTAGAAGCTTAAAATTTGAATAACTGTTCTGCCAGTTAGGTTATCAAAATTGCAGAATAAGCAATGAGTTTCTTCTTTCCGGATCTTTGAGTGGAAATAGGAAGCTTCTCATTGCAGGACTAGTTAATTCATAGCTCAGAGCCTCTCCAAGGAAGCTTGTCGCAGTTCTGTAGCCTGGCATTCCCTGAGGAAGGGGCACATTTTGTTAACTAGATGGACAGTAAATACAGCAATAGGAAGATGGTATCATGCAAACAGAGGCAACAAAGTGAGACTTACAGATTGGTGATAAGGCCCCAAACTGGAATGATCGTTTACAGACCTTGTATAATTCATTTTATTTTTCACCCCTTTTGAAATAAACATATTTTCTTCTTTTTTGGTTTTAAAATGCATGGGGCTGTAACAAAACCATACAACTTAGGCCAGAAAGGCATTCATAGCATGTTTTTTAAATATAAAAAAGCCCAAAATCTCAATCAGCTAAATACACAGAGACTATGCGGATGGATGATACAAAATTATCTTTTTATAGCATTTTGGCCAATACACATAGTGGGATCATGCTTCCATTATGCATGCATCGTGTTATTTAGAAAACCAGTTATTTCTTCATGGAAGCCTTTTGCAGATCATTAAAGTCTTATCAATTTTAGTATGAATGACTTCTCTAAAAATTCATATCAAAAGGTGCATTATTTGTTATTCAGTCTTTATCATTCTTTTGTTTAAAAAGTTCAGTTATCCACCCAGAGCAGAAGCAATACCATGTGACTTAGCAGGCCGTTACACTGAATAGTGACAAGTGGGTTATTAAGGACATGGTTAAATGGAATAGTTCACAATCTGGAGGCTGAAATTTGTACACATGAGCTTCAGCAAATATTGGAAAAAAGAGCTACATTTATTGGATAGCTTATTCACAATAAATGATCTGAAGAATCTTTTATTTATTATTACTCCACAGTTTAAAAATAAAATCTGAATGGCCCTGTCAGAAAAAGAAATGTAGCTGTCCTGGTGATTCTACAAGCTCTGTGTAGCCACTAAGACAATTCAAACTGGGCCAGTCTATTCAAAGGTCCAGCACACAAAGGCAGTAAAGCGTAAATCCAGCCCTTCGGTGGATATTGTGGTGAAACTGGTCAGGGTGTGAGAGGAGCTCATTCAGGGTATGTCTACACAGCAGCGTTATTTCAAAATAACTGACATTATTTCAAAATAATGTTGAGATGGAGGCGTTTTTATTCCGACTCCTATAACTCTCATTTCATGAAGAGTAAGGGAAGTCGAAGGAAGAGTGTTCTTCCTTCGACTCCCTGCTGTGTAGAGAGTGCCAAAAGCCAAATTAAGCTATTTCCACTTCAGCTACACAATTGATGTAGCTGAAGATACCTATCTTAATTCGAATTTTGCCCTACAGTGTAGATGTGCCCTCACACTTTCTTCTCACATTTCACATAGTTTCAGTTAGTCCTTCTCTTCCCTGCAACCTACCTTATACCACTGACAGTGAAATAGCTACTACAGTCTTTGTGATGTAGTAATTCCCTTTTGAAGATTTCAGTGGAGAAGGAAAAGGGAGTTGACATCCCGATTGCAATTGCTCCATATGCTCCAATAATATGTAGACTAATCAAGGATCCTGCACCCAATTCAGCCCTTGTGTCACTTTTGTGGCTTGAATTTCAGGACCATAATAACATTTGAAACCAGTCATCTTCCATTTTCAGTCTTACATGCAATTTTATTTACCACACACCTGAACAGCAGGCTTCACATTCAACATGCATCCCTTGCAATGATCATTCATTCAATTAGTGGCAAACAGAAGAGAATAATGGTTGTGATTTTATCCCCAGTCTTGTTTCCATGGGGTTTCTAAAATATATTTTATAAGTGTATCCGTGCAGTCATTACCCAGATGATGATATGTTTTTTGTACCTTCACCATGTATTTGATTGAGACATCAGAACTCTTTCCATGACAAAGGCTTATAATACTGTACTACAGAGGCAAAGAACATTGAGGTCAATAGTTAACAGTTGGAAGTTGGAGACACACAATCACAATATTTCCCAAGTTATTACAAAAATATTTAACTGAACAATGATGGAATGTAATCGGAATCCTAGTAAACATTAAAAGTAAACATAATTGTTGCAAATGTAATGAAATATTTTGCTGTCTTTGATGTGACAGTTGATTTGTAAGTCTTTCAATTTCTCTGCATTAATATCAGCATTTCCTCATTCTAAACCTTTTTGAGACAGTGGCGGTTTATCTCAATTATTGCTTTTTCTCCATCAGTCTTTACATATAATCTCATTTGCCTTTATGGATACTGTAACCCTTCTGAACAGCTTTTAACCTTTTCAAAAATCGCCTTGACCTGCCAGGGCCCAAAGTTTTGTTGGGTTTTTTTAATGCAATATTGAATAATAGAAATTGGACAGTTGAGTGCTTTTCTAACCAGAGGCCTCCATGTAGAGCTTTAGCTTCTAGAGCAGATTTTTGTCTGAATAGTAATAAAAAAATTAAAATACCTCTATATGGTTTTCTGCTAGCAAAGGACCTTCAGATTTGACCTCCATTTCAGTGGCAGCATTGTAGCCTCTGTCACCACAATATTAGCTTTATCTTTTCCAAGGAAAAAGCTTTCTTTGTACAGTAGCACATTAGCTTCAAAGAGCACTTACCTCAAGAGTCCAGCTCATCCTTCTGGTAAATTTAAGATACTGTCTGTTTCAATCATGTATAATGTAGATGACTTCAAGTTTAAATGTTACAAAGCCAGCTTTATGTCTGCTTTCTCTTTTCTGATCATCATATCAGATTTATTTTGTGCATATTAGAGATGCAGGCCAATGGAAGAATGACACATGAGCATGACTAACCACCTGACAAACTTTCTGTACTGGAATAAAACTCTGTAGCTGTGTGTTTCTGAGGTTGCTTTGGAAGGGAGTCTTCCACACAATATATCCCCTGTCGGGTTACTGGTGTACTCCTTGCACAGCAAAGCTTGCCTAGCCTTTACTGCACTGCCCTGAGCATAAAGCCACAATCTGGACATTTTTTATCTCAGCTGATCCATTGTTTGAAATGTCAGCTGACATTTCCGTATAACTTGTACCTTAAAAGGGAATTTACATTTTCTAAATCAGGTGGCATCATGCACAATATGCAGCAGCACACTGGAAGGCTTTCCCCTGGTGAAGCCCTGCACTATTGACTGTCACTCTGATAAGTGTGCCAAGTCAATAGTGCAAAGGTCTTTCAGAACCCCTCCTGTAAGCAACTTTTCCTCTTTGCATCCTTTCCCGCACACGCACACAGTTTGAACATCAAATGCCAGAAAGTCGCTTCTCACTATGATTACAATTGCCTATGCCACCCAGTGATGCTTAAAATCAAACTATGGTTCATGAGAGCAGTAGGCTATACCTGTGAGCACCCTAATGTGTTAAATAACCATGCCAGGTAGTATTACATGTGTCTAGCAGCAACTATTTAAAGAAACCATCTGCCAGCAGAGGTTAGTTTCCTATTTTAAGTTCTCCTACCTGTTGTTTTAAGGGGAAACAATGTGTTTAGGAAGTCAGAGATTACTTTCAAGCTACATCAACTTAGACCCAGCAGTAAGCAATATTGCTCATAGCAAAGCATGTTTAAACTGAATCAAGAAAAAAAGAAAATCTGGCTGCAGCGATTCTGTCCTGAATGAATACTCACAGCCACGTCAATAGCTCAGGATTTACATGGAAGGTTCTTTCTCCTGTTTATAAATTATTTTACCTGAAATATGATTGCCTTGAATGATATATATTTTGAGCTTGTAACACTGCAAAAGTAAACTTGAGCAAAAAGAGATATTTATTCTTCAGATTTAAAATTAATTTCCTGTATTCCTCTGTTTTTTATCCTATCTAAGCTGTAACCTTATGAAAAGAAAAATGAGAAACTATTTCTTTACACTGAGACCAGTATCAGATGAAATATAAATGTAATCATTTCTATAAATGTTAACCCACTGCTAGAGTCAGTCCCAGAACTAAAGATTTGCAAACTGTTTTAGGTTAGGTTACCGCTCCTCTCCCTGTTAGGTAATCCAGTGTCATTTAAGCAAAATAAATTGGAACTACTCACAGAATAAAAAGAGGTGAAAGTGCAGAATCTGGTTTGGATAAAAGTTTAATTCTTCAGTTCCAAGTGACATAGCCCTTACAGGAAGCAGAGCAAATTCAGACAGGAGTGGCCAAGTAATGAAGATGGATGCATCTTGTTATCAGCAAACCATTTACTGTGGCTTGATGTAACCTTAAACATTGCAGATAGCTCAATGGCACTTGCCACTATGCCTCTAATTAATGAAATGCAGGCCCTAAATTAAGAGTGTGCATTTACAGATGAATGCTGGGTGCTCATTAAATGATGTTCAGATAAAAAATAGTCATTGTTAGTTTTATTCCTTCTGGATTCCTGTGTCTGGTGGTTTGTTAGCTAGATTTCCACAAGAGGGTTTATGTGTTCAAGTGCTACAGGTCCAGGTGCAAAGCAGAAAAGGGTATATATAGTTCACAAGAACAGGGCGAGACAGGGTAGCTATAAACCAGGGACTGTAACACCTGTGCAGCCATTTCAGGATTGCAATGATCCTTTATACAACCATGCCTACAAACAAAAAGGGCTTGAATCCTTGATGCTGCTCTAAAACCTCCATTTTGGAATGACCCTCTTCTCTCAGCACCCACAGTAGCTCATTCAGGGACAGCCTGGAATGTACCTTTGGGAGGTTAGATGATGCCTAGCATTAGTTAGTGAGGGGCTAATTCAAGTCTTGCTGTATGTGAGCAAGTGTCTTGTGTGCGTCACAGACCATCTCCATTGATGACATGGGAAAATGGATAAGGAGTTCAGCATTTCAGCTGTGCCAATCAGAAAGGTATTTGAAAACAGCAACAGTGTGTCCTATTGTGTTTTTTCATGTTTAAAAGGAAACAAAGGTGAAGCTGTAGGAAATGTAACACAGCATGTAGCAACATTTGTTATAACACAAGTATATTATAACAATAGTCGTTCAATCCATATAGTGCTCTGAACATAAGCAATAACTCTGGTGAAAATGGGGGGAAAGGGGTAACTCCATGGAATCAGTGGCGTTATGCTGATGGAAAGCTGATAGGAGCAAAGTGAGAATCAGGTCCAAAATCTGAAAAATTAGAAAGCAGTTTCTGTAAAAGCTGAAACGTAATTTTGACTTTTTCAGACTGGATCCTGCCAGTTGAGTAACATCAGCATTCAACACAGCAAGGCTTTCTGTGTTATGAAATTTCTCTTTTATGTGCCATCCAGCATTTACCACATGATAACTCCACTGAGAAGAATCCTGGAAAAAGGAAGAACCAGAATATAAGCGGTGTTTTTCTGCGAGACAGCCTGTGTATCATCTCCTCTCAGGAACATTCTATATATCTGAAGAATTATAATGTAAAACTGTTCTGCTGTAATGTAAAATTATTAATATGATCAGGCATTCCTGCAGTGTTACATACAGAAGAGAAGCATCCACTCTGATCAGAGCTCACTTTCCAGAAAAGTCTAAAAACTTTAGATGGATCGGAGTAAGATGCCATGCACATTCCACATAATAGAGTGCCATGCATGCAGTTCCATTTATGGTCAAAATTAAAGACATTCCCTTGAGTTGAAGGATTGTTCCCTCATCAGCCTTGTCAGACTTGGATGAGTGCAAGTTAAGGATAGGGGGCCGCTCCCATAAAACCACAGAAGCAATACAGTTCTACTGTTTGCAAAATGAAGTACACACATCCCACACTCAAACTTTTAGTATTTAAAGTCCCGCTTGCTGCAAAAATATCTTAACTTTAGGTGTGCAACTGGATGTTCCTTTGTAATGAGTGGATGGAATCAGCTTGAAAAAGCAGCTGTTTTCCCTCTGTCCCCTGGAGCTTTTCTCATTCATTTCACCTCTGTTCAAAAGTGCTTTTCATTGTAATTTGTTTGATATACAAAATACTGTGTGTCGTGTGACAAAGGTAAAGAATCATAGCAAAAGTTACTTTATCACTGAGCAGAGAACTTTATTAGAAGGGGGAAAAACCATTGTTAGCCCTGCAGCTGTGCGCCCTCTTGTGCTTTCTTCCCTCAAAAACTTTCTCTAACTTTCTACCTCCCCGTCATCTGAAGAAGTGGGCTGTGCCCACGAAAGCTCATGATACCATCCACATGTTTTGTTAGCCTTTAAAGTACTACCAGACTATTTGTTGTTTTTTAAGTTTTTCCTACCTCCCTGCTACTATTAAAGAAACAGCTTTCAAAATGGGCCCCATCATCACTGTTACAGTGTCAACCACTAGGGACTTCCCTGGAATATATTCTTTAACAGATTTAAACCTCATAAAATGTGCAATATTTGTGTGTGGATGAACTTAATATGGATTGACACTGTTTGTTAATAATGGTTTACATGACTTATGGTCTGAAATTATCTGAAATTATAGTCTGACTTATGGTCTGATCCTGCAAATATTTTGTGAACTTCTTACATACGCATATGTATCACACATTCTTTTCTCGGTATGCATGAATCTGATCACATCATCTGAAAGACATCCTGCAGATCCTTAAAGATGTTTGAAGCCTTAAGGTATGTCTACACTGCAGCTGGGAACAAGCTAAGAGGGCTCAAGCTAGCATGCTAAAAAATAACAATGTGGACTTACAGCTCCAGTGCTAGCCATCCAAACTCAGATTCAGGGCCAAGTGGGCATGAGAGCACAAGTTGCGCTGTCCTCATTCCTATTTCTAATGTGGTAACGGTACCACAAGTTTGTCTACCCATGCTGAGAGGTTTGCTCCCTCTGTTGCAATATAGACACACTCGCAGACTCAAAAGCGCACTCCTTTGTTTATCCCAGAATCAGATCCACACATTTTTAGTTGGTAATTCAACCATCTCATTGATTTTCTGCATCTGTCCTTTCTCTCATCATTATTCAATCACATATGCCAAGAACGGTAGAAGTTCTTGTAGTAGCGTATATTAATTTTGGTTTAGTCCTGCAAGCTAAGTTGCCGTCATAACTTGTTTTGACATATACTATGTTCTTGCTCAGACTTCCCACAACCTGATATGTCATCCATATGTAAGCAGGGGAATGGTCCCCTATTGAGAGGAGCTTTCCTGGCTTCTACACTACCCCAGTGAAATGGGCTAGTGAAAGGTTCTGAGTCCCCACTCTCACTTCCTCCACCCCCGACCTCATGGGCTCTCCTACCACTATCTTGTGTGTCAGAGTCCTCATAACTCCAACAAGGCTGGGCCCAGGAATCCTGGGGGCTTGACCCCTAACCTTGTTGTAGTCACCTAAGGCAGGGGCTAGGGAGTCCCCACTGAGTTTTAGTAAGGGGCCATGAGTCCCCTTACACACACAAACTTCCACTCTCTCTGGGCCTTGCAAACTTCTCATTTTCCTTTAAAAGATTTCTGAGACATTTTTGATGTCAGACAGGAAATGACAAAATCACGGCATTATCCAGGGAAGCCAATCCACAATCCAGTAAAGAGGAGACTATTGTGGTCTCAATTAACTTGGAGATTTGGGCCTAATTCTCTCCTGCAATAGGGCCACTCTACATAACATCAGTGGTACAATGTCACCCTAAATTTGGCACAGCTGGCTGCGAAAGGGATCTCCACAGTGAAGAGGAGTGGTGAAAAGACTCTGCTTAAAGGGCAATCCACATGTTTTAACAGAACCTCTGCATCCTTTGTGTACTATATTCCTTGTCAGAATGAAATGCATCTCATTCTTTTTAGCATGAAGTCATAGTTAGTCTTATCTTCTTCCTCAGCAAAGTCAAACGATTTATACATGTTTTCAGCTTCACTCGCCATTATATAAATTAATGAGCTAAAGGATACTATTCCACACTCGCTTCAGTTCAAAGGCAGGGAAAATGTTGTTTCCACTCAGATTGTTCCATGGTATTAACAGACTACAGGCCTAGTTCTTCACTGTCGTGGGTTGTTGTGTGTTCTTGTGCAAAGTGGGTGTACAAAGCTATCAAACCACATCCCAATAGTATTTATAAATGCTTTGCCCAGGTGTAAATAAATAAATTCTAGATGTAAGTCAGTGGAGTATAAGCCATGAAAGTCATGTGGAGTTTCAAACTTTGGTATTCTCCTTTTTATTATAGCAATGCTGGTTCAAAATGAGTTGTCTTCTGACATCATGTAATGAATAATCACAGAAAATTCCTCCTTGACCCTGAACAAGGGATTTTAAAAGAATGGGGAAGACAGGATTATCCCTGCAATTACACTCTCTTTCTCCTTTACTGCAGATCTTCTGCCCCAAATTTACTCCAGCCCTCTTTCTTCCTGGCTTTCTGACAGTTTTAAATGGACAGTTTCGTCGTGGACCAGGATCCTCCAATATGCCAGTATTCTAGTTCCAAGATTACCTAAAGCCAGTGGATCTGGCCTTACAGAAAAGAATCTTTGGATGGTGCAGAGCTTGCACCATTTTTGATCTCTAAAACTCTGACTGAAAGTGGTATTCTGGGACCTCATCTGTTTTCTAGTTTCTTCACCTTTTCAGTTTCAGTTCATGAGATCCTAAAAATATAAAATAAAATAATGTTTTTCTCATCCCTCATCCTCCGCTCTCTGTACCCAAAAAAACCCCCAAAAAACAGATATCCCAAATCACAGGGAAGTAGGAAGATCAACAGGAAATGGTTTCTTCTTATCACATACTACTCAAAACGATCCGGGACATTTTCCATGTTTCCTGCAGATCCAGTGGCCAGTCTTGAAGTAGAGGAAAGAGAAAGCAAGCGTGGAAATCGAGAAGGTAGAGAGGGGAATAACGTTTGCTTATTCAATATCTGGGACTCATAATAGATATTAAAAAATAAAACCACCACAACGTCCTCTCCCAATTTTATAAACTGCTTTCTAGTTGCTCCTTTCTTTCTCTTGTTACTGCTGAAGAAGGTGGATTTCCTTCCAAACTATCTCTAGAAATTGTTTTGGTCTTGTTTACTGGTTTCTGAAGACATACTGAAAAACCACATGTTCAAAGGTGTCTTTTTACAGTTTCAAGTACAAAGATGACATGAAATTATCTACAAAACAAGCTAAAATGGAAACAAACCCTCCCCAGAAACAGAAGAGCCAAAACATTTTCTGATTGATAAGATCACAAAAAATTAGTAACATAGAAAAGGAGAAAAGAAAATCAAAACTAGAACAAAGGAGGAAATGAAAAAAATGGAACAGGCTGGGTAATAGCTGCATCTAATAGAAGCTGTTCTGTCTTTGGAGACAGCATATCGTTTACCATACCAAGACCAAGATACTTTAAGAAAGGCATTCATTTATCATAAAAATGATATGGGGTATCATGCAGACCAGCTGTGAGTCTCTCCAAGGGTAAAATAGACAGTATAAATTGTGTCCAAGTGTCAAGGGAGAGAGGGTCACGACTCTTCCAGTGCAGCAAAACAGTCCACTGGGCAGCAAAAAAAAAAAAAAAAAAAAAAAAGTGAATTGCAGGCTGCATTTAATCCAAGCTAATTCAGTTGAACAATAAAGATCAACTGCACACAGCTAGGGACTAGCCCAGATCCAGATTTTCAGCACTGTGTCAGTTTCAGCTGTAATTCCTGACCAGAAATGGTGATATTTGAGCAAACCCCAAGAACAATAAACCAAAGTGCCCATATGAGGACATCTATAACAATACTGGGATACAATAAGATTGCTGTATTGAAATGTAGAAAAATACCATCTCCGGGGACCAAATTCTGTGCTGTGTGAATCTAAGTCTCAATGGAGTCCCCCCATTTATATCATCAAAAGTCCTGCCAGAGATATTTTTCATATTTTAATGGGGATGTTTTCTCACCGTTGTTTACAACGAACCCTTGGAAGCTTGCAAGTGAAAGCTGTTTCCTTACAGAAGTTGTTTTTCCTCCACCAGACACACACACTGGCATATTATTGTAGGCTTCCTCATGTGTACTAAGCTCCAGGCATGATATTTCTTAAAAACATGCACAAAGAATTTTAAGGGGAGATTGAATGACCCAAGGGATTGGCAATAGGATACAAAGGCTTGAACGTTAGGGTTCTCCCCTAAAATAAGGTTAAATTTGCACTATATTATTGGTTCAGATACAACCCAGATCAACAGTCAGATTATATTTTAGCAACAAACAGTGTATGCAATATTATTTTATTCTGCTCACAGAGTATCAGTGAGCAGTTCACATGGCCTGGATTTTTCCACCATTCAGATATACTTAACACCATATTTTTTTGAGAATTTTAACTGATTATTCTAAATTTGAGCTGCGTTGCTTGGTTGTGCAGATAAGTTCCATGCCATTGTTTCTGACTGGCACAGACTTCTGGGGCATAGATTTGTTTATGTGGATTGAACACTGGGTTTTCACAAATGCTGTGCATGTGATTTGGAAATTTGTTCACTAAAAAAAACACTGCTCATTGTTTATGGAAGGGGAGCACAAAGGGGAGGAGTAAAGCAAATATTGAAAGTAAATTGCCCAGCAGTAGTAATGACAAAAATCACTATCATCTGCCACCTTTTCAGTAGCCAGTGAACAATCAATCGGTAGTTTTATTCATATTCCTTAGTGTCCATATTGATGGGGAATTGCTCACATCACAAATGCTGTATCTCATTTTGCACACAGGCTGACAGTGACAGGAGAGGCCCAGCACTAACATGCATAGGTGATGAACTGACCTCTCACCCCTAAAAACTGGTCCCTCCACTTCAGGGTTGACACATATTTGTGACCCCCGGTAGAGAAGCTTGCCTGTCTTGTACCTGCTCGGTGGACAGAATTAATGCTTCAGATGTCAATATTGTTCATTTCTGGGCCTTTCTTCCCTACCAAATATTAGAGCCACATAAAGTGCACACAGGGCTACTTCAACCATTGTGCTAAGCCTCTTACCCCGAACTGAATCTTTAGACTAATTGCTTCCAGTCATAGGCACATGGATCCAGTGGTAGCACTTCACCTTTTAAGTTTTAATCGGGGACTAAAACTGAGCTTTGGCCTAGGTCTGTCTTACCCCGGACTCAGTTCACTCAGCTGTGTTATCTAGGAGAGACTTGAGCTATAATGATTGCATAGGTACCTTCATTTGGCACACCTGCACTGACCTCTTTGCACAAGGATGAATGAAGCGGACCAGTTTCTCTGGTGTGGTTGTGATTAACACTGCATTCATAGTACAGCTACAGTTCTGGTTAGGTCACTCTATGTCATGCGGCTGTGAGCTGTAGAGGTAGTTATACTGGGGGATTTCTACTGAGAGGGAATACAGTAGAGAAAGGCTTTATTGCAAGAGATGCTATAAATATTAAATAGTATTCTGCTATCATCCATCTTTATTAAAAATGTAATATAGCTTTTCCTCAGTACTGTACACATACTGGCCCATCTTCTTCCATTGTCACCTGTACTCGTGCAAGTATATTTATTATTGACTATGCAAGAACTCCATTCTCAATATATGTTAAGATCCACCATGTTCATTTCAATGTCCCAGGTCAGTGATGCAGGGCAGGATTTAGCTACAGACCCATGTCTGTTTTTTAGACCCTCTGCTACATTGAAATTGATTTTTTTTTTCAATCTTTGCATCCAGAATGTGCCCCTTGACCCATCTCATGAGAGAGTTCAAGTGAAGGAGATGAAAGCAGAGACTTTTTTGTCGTCGGTATGAGGAAGCAATTCCCCCATTCCCTTCTTTCAAATTATCACATTGACAGGGATGGCTTTTTGTTGCTGAAATAACACACAGCAGGATGACATATGGTTTGGAAAAGGTGATTCTTCTGTGCACTTTTGGAATTGGCACTCTAATATAGGTCCCGGCCAACCCCACCCAAATACCAGTGCTTTTCTGCACAGTATGGAGTGAAGAGCTACTACTCTTGTATTCAAATGGGAGCGTAATGCTACATGGTGGGGAGCGAGCATGACTCTGAGAGGCTGGCTGTCAGCTGCACTTCTTTTGCTCAGCCCAGCAGTTTCCATTGTTCTCAAGATAAGAATAATTTTCCCCCAGAAATAAACAATAAAATGTTGAGGGTGTGGTTGTTAAATCAGTGCTGGAGGTGGCCATGTGGCTGAAAAATGGTATTGTTTGTGATGTTTATCGTATGATAATTGTGAACTTAATAGAAGTGCATATGGATCTCTTTACAACCTGTTTTAATAATAGTGTAACAACAAAAATGCTTTCTCCAATGGCTAAGCCAATACTAAGGCAGGCTAGAAGCTTGTTTACAGGCTTTTCCACTGAGTTTGCCTATTGTCAGGCCATGAATGTCATCAATTTTCAGCAAGACAACTGCCTCCAGCACTAGGATTGGAAACGCCAATTGCAATTAAAACTTTTTTTAAGCAAATGTGTTTCACAGTTTAATTATGGCAAGAAATGATTCTTGTTTTGTGCACTCTCAGACTGTTACACTCAGCAAAAGTGCATTGGCATATGGCATAGCAATCCTATCCTTGCTGCCACACACACCCCTACTGGTGTGTGTTTATAATCACATAGCAACACAGCCCTTGAAATAACTTTTTTGATACTCTAATATAAGGTATGCACTTTGGAGAAACTGCTGCCACTCAAATGCTACCTGTTTAAAGCTGAATGGCACCAAAATGAAAATTCAAAAGTGTGATGGCTCTGTAGAGGAATGCACTACATGTCTGCATGTTCTAGGTTCCTCTTCAGTTAGTCCCTTCTCTTGAGTTTCAAAAAGAAAAAAAAAAAAGACAGCCAAGTAGTGCAGTGAAGTTAATTTGGCACAATAGGTATCCTTTTCCTAGCCTAGCCCCTACCAATATTCCCTCTAATTTTTTCCATCTGTTAGTGGAATAAACTTTGTTATGTGCACAAAGGCATGTGTGGATATGTAGCACCAGTAAAAACACATCCTGCTGACTGTGGATTCTGTGGGCGCTCTGCTAATCAGGTGGGCAGCATTTGAATTTCTCCTGGGCAGCCACCCAAGCACTGATCTTACAGGGAACACAGGCCCCTACAATCCTTTACAAAAGTCAAGCGTGCTAAGAACTTTAGGTCCTATTCTGTACTGAGTTTTGCCATTTCAGCTTTCAGAACGTGCATTGGTGAATCAGGTTCTAGCATGGGCTTTCTTTATTGATGGGTGAACCTCACATAGTTCAGAAAAGAGATGGTAGTAAAGCAAAACCCCATACATGAACACCCTTGAACTTGGGGGAATTTTAGATCTTCATCTGATCTTTATGGGTTGGGTCTTCTCTTGTTTAACAGAGAATGCAAGAGTTTGGTTACTCTCTCATTTTCTTTTCTTTACCTCCATGTGACTCCCATTATAACCTTAACTCTCCCACCTAAACACCCTCCAACACCCTCCTTGTTCCCTCCTGCTTCCTTATGACCATCCAATAAAATCTAGCTTCCATCATCTTGCTGCACAGGCCTTCTCTCTTTGCAATCTTCTGCTAAATCTCTGGAATTCCTCCTAGCTCACAACAGTCCAATAGTATCCCTCTGCCTTTAAAAATAAGGGAGACTGTCAACTGAGCTGTCAGGAGCTGCCTAGCTGCAATTAAAGTTCCTTATGCTGTGAGATTTTGCACATTAGTGTAGGATTCATGCCCCACCAAGCAAATGGTTTCAACTGACTAGCATCCAGATGCCTGAACACTGCTGGGTCATGCAATAGGATCATCAAAGTGAAGGGAATTTTATTGTCCATTCATGGAATGAAGAGTAGGAGTTTAGCCTGTTGGAGATGGAGCATGTTGTCATGTTTGGGAGGCAAAGCAGAACTTGCTCAAGTCACAGCATTTGGATCCAGATCCAACTTTCTCAAAATTCAAGGGTAGGTGGCTCCCTGGTTAGGTTTGGGCCCATCCATAAAGCAAATTAGACCCAGTTGGAGGGGCCTCGGCAGGGATGTAGTCAGGCAGTTTTTGGAGATTGTGGAGAAGGAGGTAGATGAATGCAGTAGCAGTCAGAGAGAAGGAAGAAAGTGGTGTGCGAGAAGTCCTCATATTTCTGGACTAGGCAGAGGTTCTTACTCTTCCCCAACTGATTCACCTCTCTGAGATTTGAGCGTTTACAATCCAATTCAAATATGGAAAAGGGAGATCTTTTGCTTTTCTTCTTCTATGAGCTATATACAATTCTCTGTGTATGTTACAAAGCTCCTTAATGTATAGATATATCAAAGCATTACTGAGAGATGCAATGTAAGGTAATTCTCAGAAGAACCTGCAATCCCAAACTAGAAGGGTGATATATTCCTTCATCAGGAGGAGGGATAGCTCAGTGGTTTGAGCATTGGCCTGCTAAACCCAGGGATTGTGAGTTCAATCCTTAAGGGAGCCATTTAGGGGTTTGGGGCAATTCTGTCAGGGATGATACTTGGTCCTGCTGTTAGGGTGGGGGGCTGCACTCAATGACCTCTCAAGGTTCCTTCCAGCTCTATGAGATAGGTATATCTCCATTTATTTACAGGGCTTATGCTGAATGGAGGACATTTCACAAATGTCTGAAAATTGTAAGCTCTTCAGAGACATTTGTACGGTACATGGCATGAGGGTAGCTGCAGTCTTCACTGAGAAGTTCCCTTCTACATATAATAAATTATTATCCCATGAGATTTCTTGCAGTAGTTCACATTTTGTAGTCTCTGTGCAATGTAGTCAGCAGGATGTATAATGTAGTCAAGCAGTCCCTTCCCTGACTACAGGTTGGACCTCCCTTGTCCAGCACCCTCGGGACCTGACCTGTCCTGAATGAGGGAATTTGCCAGATCAGGGGAGGTCCCCTGCCACCAGCCTCCCAGGATGCTTCACCTCCCTTCAACTGGCTCTGCTCTGGTCCCATTGTCACTGAGCTCCAGCCTGCAAGGCTTGGACTTGGGGTCTGGCCCACTGGGGCTTCCCAAGGATGGAGCCCCCAAGTTGCCATGGCTCCACTTCTCCCCTTCCCAACCGGGAATCCCCAGGGATGGGGCTGCCCCGCTTCAGCTGCTCTCTGCCAAGGATCCCTGGCTTCTGGCTGCCCTGCTGCTGCCCCTCCTGGGCAGGGTTCCCCAGGAATGGGGCTTACTGGTCCCGCTGCTGCCCCACCTGGCTGGGGCTCCCTGGGGGACAGGACTCACCAGTCCTGCTTGCTAGGTATCCCCAGGGACGGGACTCCAAACCACATATGTTGCAAGATCAGAGAGTCCCAGATTTCAGAGGTTCAGCCTGTACTAAATCCAGGCCAGGATTTATGAAGACACAGTTTAGTGACAACAGGTAGCACAATCTGTGTTTAATTAGTTTGGGCATTAAAGAGCCAAGGAGAACTACTGAGTGCTGTCAGGGTCCATGTTAAGAGCTCCACTTCTAAACCGTACAACAGATGAAGAAAGATGTCACAAGATGTCAGTAATTGTCTTCCGAAAACAATGCTGTTCACCAATGTTACCACGGCATGTCTGAATAGAAAGATGAATTATAATGAGTCAAGTAAATGTATTGCCCTCATTGGTTGCAATATAATAATTAATGTATAAGATTATTATAATAATCAAGTGAGTATATTATTAAATTAATAATAATGTCCAGATGCCATCTTCCATCAATTTCAGTGGTATATGATGTTTAGTGTGTTGTGCTTACACTCATTTAGGAATTTATTTTTTCCAAGTTCAGGAAGCTAACAACATGAGCTCTGTTGCTTTGCACGTTGTAACCTTTTATGTAGTCGGTTGGTAAAATGAGGTGAAGACCCAAAGATACATAAATGGGAGACATGAGATCTGTGATTATGTATGAATTGACCCCGTCACATCTAACATTACACCACGCAACATGGTGGGAAAAGAGGCACGTAAGAACGGCCATACTGGGTCAGACCAAAGCTCTGTTTATCCCAGTATCTTCTACAGTATCCGAGAGTGGCCAACACCAGGTGCCCAAGAGGGAATGAACTGAACAGGTAATCAGCAAGTGAGTCATTCCTTGTCCCCCATTCCTGGCTTCTGGCAAATGGAGGCTAGGGACACCATCCCTGCCCATTCTGGCTAATAGCCATTGATCCTCCATGAACTTTTCCAGTTCTTCGTTGTACCCTGCTATAAACTTGACCCTCACAACATCATCTGGCAAGGAGTTCCACAGGTTGACTGTGAATCAGGTAAAAAAATACTTCATTTTATTTGTTGTAAACCAGCTGCTTATTAATTTCATTTGGGGTATGTCTACACTACAGGACAAAGTCGAATTAAGATACGCAACTTCAACTATGTTAATTGCGTAGCTGAAGTAGAAGTAGCTTAACTCGGTTTTTGGCACTGTCTACACTGCAGGAAGTCAAAGGAAGAACACTCTTCCTTCAACTTCCCTTACTCCTCATGAAACCAGGGTTACCGGCAGTGCTTTTTTTGTGACGGTACTGCCCGTACACCTCCAATCAGAGCTTACCTGGAAAGAACAGAGCATAACGACACTTCTGTAATGAAAATGGCCGACAGCCGCATTTCTTAAAGGGGCAATGCCGGCCTCACTGCCAGGTTTTTTTGTTTTTGTTTTTTTTTGCTCAACAATTTTTCCCCTGGAGTACCGGCACCTTTTTTTTTTTTAAAGCACTGGTTACTAGCATCTCACTTTGACTGAACTGTCTTAACTAAACTGTTAATTCGAAACCTGGAAGATCAACAGCAGCAGCTTCAAGCTTCCTTGGTAGTATAGACGTACCTTTGGTGATCTGTGGTTATGAGAAGGACTAAATAACACTTTCTTATTTACTTTTTCCATATCAGTCATATTTTTGATCATATCATATTCCCCTTTAGTCATCTCTTTTACAAGCTGAAAAGACCTAGTCTTATTAAGCCATTCCATACTCCTAATCATTGTTGTTGCCCTTTTCTGTACCTTTTCCAATTCCAATAGATTTTTTTTTAAGATGGAGCAACCAAATCTGCATACAGCATTCAAAATATTGGTGTATCATGACTTCTGTAGAGGCAATATGATATTTTCTGTCTTTTTCTCTATCCCGTTCTTAGTGGTTCCTAATATTCTGCTCAGTTTTTTACTGCCACTGCACTTCGAGTGGATGTTTTCAGAGAACTATCTACAGTGTCTCCAAAATCTCTTTCTTGAGTGCTAACAGCTAATTTAGATTCCATTCTTTAGATTCCATTGTTTATATGTATAGTTAAGATTGTTTTCCATAGTGCATTACCATGACACTTTACTTTGCTTAAGAACCTTTGGTGAGGGACCTTGTCAAAGGCTTTCTGAAAGTCTAAGTACGCTGTTTCCACTGGATCCTTTTTGTGCACATGCTTATTGGTGCCCTCAAAGAATTCTACTAGATTGGTGAGGATGATTTCCCATTACAAAAACCATGTTGACTCTTCCCCAACAAATTATGTTCATCTCTGTGCCTGACAACACAGTGCTTGTTCACTTGAGCCAGGTTAAATCTCTCTGGGCTAGTGAAATATAGAATGGGCATATTGAACTCAGTGATGCTACGGTGATTTACACTTTCTGAAGTCTTTAGTTTCTGTCCTTTAATTACATTCCAATTTTGCCCTGCAGCTCAAAAGAAATGGACATAGGTTCTTCTTTGGGCTCAGGCTGCTTTTCACTGCACCAGTGGGGCCCTAAAGCCAATCTACCAGCCACTGGAGGATCCAGTCTGCTTAATGAGATCCTCCAGTGGCATAAAGCTCTCCTATGCCCCTGCTCTGCCCCTGCTGCAGCCAACAGAAGGGTCATGCTCTGAGTAGCCTGGCACTTCCTGATCCCTCGCTGCCATAAGAGTCCCTTGGAGTTATTGTAGGTAGGTATAATGTAGAGCAGATGGTTGTAATTTACACCAGGAGTGTGGCCTGTCCTGTGGCTGTCCCAGGGTGAGCATAAAGTGAGCATAAAAGTGTCTGAGGACCCACACGGCAAGTGTGTACACACACACACACCCTTATCCTTTCCTAAGTCATATTATGTGCTTCTCTGACACAGCCATGAGTCAGCGCTGTGATCTCAAGTCACTCCAACATTGGATTGCACAAAACTGACATAGTAAAATACTTTCAACTCATGATGCAGATGATATTTTTCTTATCAAAGTTACATCCGGGCTTTGTTTTTTGTTTTTCAATCTTTCAGCATGCTGGACAGAGCCATCACTTTTGGGCACTATCCTGAACAAGCCAGGAATTGAGACTATCACCCTGCAGTGCAGACTGCAACAAGCAGTGACTTTATAATGGGGGAAGGATATCAGTTCAGCATAATTTAAGTCAGAAAGCAGGTTTAAACAACTTGCTTTTTAAAAATTATTCAAGGAAAACACATGTTTATGCAAGTGCACCAGCAGCTGCAGAATTGGGCCCTTTAAGTCTTTATCTTTGAAGACATGGCATCCCTTATTAGCCTGCAACAAGATAAAGATTAATGTATAATAACGATGTTCATGTATAATAACCATATCTCACTCCATTACAGGTATTTCAAGGCCATTCTGCGTAAACAGTATGCATGGTTTTGTTCTTAATCTTTAAAAACCCCAAATACCTTGGTTGCAGATATATGTTAAGGTTTAATGCATCTCTTGCCATAAAAGTGTTGCTCAAGACTAATGAACAAATGAATGTTTGTTTAATCTCCTTTGTGAAAATAAAACAAGCTCTCAACAGCTATTCGTATATTTATTGTCCGATGTGAATCATCACTTAGGTGAACTGCCCTGTGCCATTAGCGTTTAGTGCTCATAGTTTCACAGCATTAATTCACCTGGTTATTTTTTTGTTTGTTTGTTTTTTATCCCAGTACCAGCTACAGAAAGGATCGGTGTGGAGAATCCTGTTGTGCCATTGGAAGAATTGGCTCTTCTTCTGCTTCATCCTGGCAGTAATGGCTATCATTCCCTTTGCAGTCTATAGAATGATGGTAGCTTTTAAGGACCCTCCACCCAGTCCAGTATTCCATGCAGCAGCTGTGTGTTTCGGAGTTCTTGCAGAGACTCTTCTGATCAAGTGAGTACAAGTCACACACATCCCTTCTCTCCTCTTCCTTGCAAAGAAGCAGAGGGAGTGGGTGTTACTCAATGGCACCTGAAAAGTTCCCAAAAGATTTACCCATTATGTTAAGGTTTTAGAAGCTAGGAAATATTACTCTGGCATTGTTGGGTGTCTTTGTGCAGATATAGATTGTTTAATTTTAAGTCGGCTTTTAAGCAAACTCAATGCTCTGAGGGTTGTTTTTTCTATCTCAGTGGGGCCCACCCAGGGTAGAGAGTGAATACGTGTTTCAAGGTTGTGTAGCTGAGGAGGTTTTTTGTTTGCTTCATTATGAGGAAGGAATCTTAGTACTAAAAATATCAAAGTCATTGCTTGAGTCACAGTACAACTAATTCAGTCGCAGAATGTAGTGCAGGTTCTTGGTATGTGATATGCAGGTAGTACAGAGAAGTGATTGTAAAAGTTGAATAAATACAAAATTAGTTTCAAAATCTGACACTTTCTGAAGGATGCTTTGATAATGATCCACTACAACAGCTCTTCAGCAGGGGTAGAACCTGGACCTTTAGTTCCACCCTCACTGGCTAAGCTAAGGGTGCAACATTGTTAACCGTTAACAGTAGTAGACTTTTATCCCTTATGTGGTACATCCACAAAAAGGGGGAATGAAACATTTAGCTGTCCATGGAAGCTCACCCTAAGTAACTGAGGCCCCAAAGATTTAAATCTGGATATTGACCACTTCTTTGAAATGACCCATCTATAGCCTAAACCAGAACTTCACATCTGACTTTCTGTATCTCCATCCACCTTCCCCAATGAACGCACAAACACACAGTTTGGATCCATATTTTCGTCCATATTTCATTTTGAGTTTTGTAACATAGGCCTATCTCTGTGATAGACTAAACCAGAACATTGAATACAAACATTAACCCACCCAAAATTCACATTCAATGCCAGACCCAAAATGTGTAAGTAAGGTATACCTGTCATTTAAAATCCATGCTATTGCTAAAAACATGTACAATCATGAACTCCTGTTTGGATGTCACATTTTCCCAAATTAAAACAAATACACTGACACAATTATCTTGAAGCCACAATGGTCATCATTAAAATGTTGACATTTAGTGCTTGAAATTAATTAGCATTACTGTGGAACTACCGGTATATTAAGTGTTCTAACAATAATTGCCTTCAAATGGTAATTCTGATTTTAATGGCACTCACCATATCATAGGTGATTGGAATTTGGGGGTGAAGGAGAGGGAATAGGAGAGGAATTACTCTTTAATGAAGCATCTGAACAACCATATATATGAGAGGAAAAGCAGCACAAAAATAGAAAAGAAAAACTACACACAGGTGCTCATGAAAGTTTCTGATGAGATAAAAGCTTAGAAACAAATTTGAGTTTAAAAGTGCATTTGAAAAGGTATGTACTCACATTGTGCAGCACGACAACAGTAGAATGCTAATAACATTTAATTTCCCTTGACTTCTAACCTTCTTAACCTGCTGTAATGCTAGAATGGTGCTGTAAATCAAAATGTGCTGTATTATATGGTGAACATGTGTATTGAATCATTCCAGACTGCCTGGTACTTTTTAAAAACAAAACTCACAATAGTGTTTGTGCTGTTTTTCATTTTTCATAGACCTTTCCTCTTAATCATGCTGCAACTGGTTAGCTGATGTGTTCAAAATACAATAAAAAAAAAGAGGATGGGGAATTAGGAGATAGAAAAAACATAGCAGAAACTATAGCACAGATGATTAGGCCAAAATATCCTTGACATTATTTTCCCCCTTGTTGTAAGTGTTATTCCATTTTCAAGAAAAACAAATTGGAATATTGCCTGGGGTCTACTGAATCATTAGTAAATTAAGAATCTGTTTTTAATAACATTTAACTTGTAAATAATGCATTAATTGACTAGCTTGAAAGTTAGCTTGAATGTTAGAAACTCTGGCACTAAATGCGTAATGAAAGAAGTGTTCTGTTCGAGGAGGCTGTATGGCAAATGTAACAAATTAAATATGACAGTTGATATTTGTGAAAATGGTGATATAATTAGAGGACACCTGCAGCTGTTTTCCAACCAAAACAACAGAAATTAAACATGTATAAAGTATGTGTGCCACATTTTCTCTTAGCATACTTCTTTTGTTCTCCTTAGAGCTTTTTATTACAAGGTTTTGTTTTGGTTTTATTTTAATTTTTCCCCTGCCTTTTGTCCGGTCATATGTCTATACAAGCAATAATTGTCTCTGTCTGATACTATAGTTTGTTGGTTCCATCAAACTAAAGGAAAAGAACAAGAATCTTATTTACTAAGAGTTTGAAATTACTGAAAAAGATGATGCATACCCGAGCGTGTTTATAAGTCTATAGGTTGAGATATGGTCAAGCATTGCTACCTGTAGATTTCTTGCCTGTGAGATTATCACCTATGTATTCATTTCCCTTTTATTATCAAGGATGATTTCTTTTAAAGTATAAGAGTGATGTGACAAGTTAATATTGACCAGCCATATGTAGGTATTTTAAATGTAAATGTGTAGTTTGCACTGTATTTGTGTGGGGGAGAATTTGATGTTGTTTTTTACATTTCATGAGGATCTGAACCCACATTTCCAAAGAAGAAAGCAAAGCATTAACGCCCTGAACCAGACTATCCAAGATCACAGTACTCTTAAATCAGTGGGAAAATATGATGCATATTCACTGAAGTTGGTCCCAAAACATAAGGCTAGGATCTGGATTAAAAAAAATTCAAAGTTTGGGAAGTGTTTGGATCCAGGGATTTTTTTTTTCATCTTAAGTATTCTCCCTTCAGTGTGCAAGAGGAAAAGGAAATTAAAATTGCATAAATAGGAATCTCTGGATTACATCAATGTAAATAAGAAATAGTTCCATTTAGTCAATGGAATTCCACTGCTATTGATACATAAAATCAGAAACAAGCATACATGACAGAGCAACAAGAAAGTTGGACCAATTCTGCTCCTGCTTAAATCTAACGTAAATTCAGAGTAACTCCACTATGGTTTCCAAAGGCTACCATATTAGTAGCCCTGCTGGTAAAACACTAGTTATCATCTTTTCTAGCATGAATGAGGAGTCAAAGTCTCATTGGGATAAGTTTCTGCTCCCTTAAGTCACCAGTGTTGTTCACTGGTGCTTCTTTCATTGGGCTTTTTCATTTCTTCTTTCTTTTTCCATTGGTGCAGGGAAGACATTGCTCTGCAGTTCATAATAGGAGATGGTCTAGTAACACAGCCATATATTTATTTCTTCCGGAAAAGTAAGGAAAGAATTTTCTTCTTGGACCTCTACTTCACATGGGGCCCCATCTTGCATCCTTGACTCTGGTACAATTCCCTTCAAATCAATAAGAGTTTTGGCAGGGTAAAGATTGCAGGATCAAAGTATATTTTTTTTAAAATGATTCTGGCTCTATTTTGTGTTTTCCTTTGCATTCCCTATGGGCTCATTTTCTTTCCTGCTTCTGTTTCTTGCTCTTTCTTCATTCTCAAGAACTCACGCTATTCCTTTAATGAAATTAACCTGATCTACTTTCTCCCTTACTCCTCTCCTTCTCTTGTTGTGCTCTGGTATCTATAGAATTCTGTTTTTGCTGAAGAACAACGTAAGGTGGTCTGTCTAAAGTATTTAGACAGAAATCCCTACAGATTTAGTTTTAAGTCTTTCACAGATTTATTTTACAATACATTTGCATATAACATGACTAGGAATGTAAAAGGTTAACTGTTGATGCTTATAGGTATCTGGTTAACCAGCGGCCTGGCCAGACTGAAGCAGCCCCTTCTGGATGCGGGTTGTGAGCTACTCCAGTCAGTCCGGGCCCATGGCGTCATGTGCAGGGGGATGATCCAAGGTTAACCGGTTAAACCTAGCATTTAACTGGTTAACATTTTAAACAATAAGTAACATCCCTAAACATGACACGTGTCAAATAAACCATTTGACTTACAATGTGCGTTCACATAACTGCCAAGTAGGACAGATACTTTTTCAAAGTTGTATATACAGAGTATGGTCTGCTTCTGTGTGGCACTAGAAAAACTCAGGCAGAGAGGTGAAGCCTTCCTTTGTTTCCTTGGAAGATTCTGTATGTGTCCCAGAGGATGCATTATTTGTTCTCACTCCTAAATGGAAGGATGGGCAGTGCTGAGTTTTCCCTTCTCAAATGTTCACCTTTAACTGGCTTGAGATGTCATAATCACCAGCTACTTTCAAGACAGCCTGGCCTTCAGTTCTAAGATAACAACCAAGCAGGCAAAAACTTTTTTTTAAACACTATTTTTTTCATATCATATTATGGGGACAAATGTTGGGGCAGACCAAAGGTTTGCTTAATCTTCCATTTTCTTTAATTGGACTGGATCTTTAATTAAAGGAATGATATCACATGGCATTCAGGTCTCTCTAGTATTGCTGCTTTCTAGGATATTTTGCAAATTCCAAGCTTTCTGTTGTTCCATTGCAAAGATACAGCGTCACAGTGTACACAAGTGAACCATTGCCCTGTTCCTCCAGTCTCCAGGAAAAAAACCCATTCCCAGTCAAATAATATCAGCAACACAGTTGTGAACTTCAAAGATTATTTTGCCAAAATTAGGGTTCCAAAGGCAATGTCAATTAACTTAGCTGAGTAGCACATAAGTAGTATTTCCTGTTGCTATTTTTCTGGTAAATCGCATTGTTGAACTCATTACTGCTGAGGTTGTATACAAATGTGTATCATTAAAATGTATAAAGTATACAATTTATAAGAGCTAAAGTTGTGCTAGAATTTTAGCTTGGACGTTTCTTGTCTTTTGGGATTTCCAGGGTTATACTTTTAGAAAGGTGCCCTTCAATTTACATCTGCATATTTGTACCTCTGTGAATATGCAAGCAAGATAGCTAAAGGGTCAGGTTTGCAGACTTTTTGCCCACAGTTCATTTTGCAGGCACATATTTTGTTGGCACAATTTGCACCTGCCAAAAGGGGGGAGGGCAGGAGTTACACTGGCTAAAAATATATCCCTGACTCTGCAAACTTAGTGTTCTTTGGACATAGTTTTTATCAACAGAAATACTGTACTGATCTAGAGGCAAACCTTCAGGTTGAAAAACATAACAAAATGAAAATAATACACTACCAAGACATAAGGAAGTTGTGCTGGCTTAGTTAAATAAGGCACAACTGGTATTATTTAATTAAAATTAGCGTGCAGCTGTTAGGGGAAAATCCAGCCAGTTTTAGATAGAAAAATCTGCCTCAATATTGTGTTTCAGCATCATTTTAACACTATAACTAGACTACTAGAGGATAAGATAGGGGTTTATTTGAGGGGGTTTGCATGTGTGTGTGTGTGTGTGTAAGAGAGAGAGAGAGATGATGTTTCAAATACTATATAGATACCCTTTCCTACTGGAGAGACGGAGAAAAAAAAAATTACACTGAAGCCTCTAAGTTCTGCTAGTTCAGTGAGCGTTCAGAAGCCGAGGATAATAGAGTGAGGAGAGGTCTCTTGAGTCTTGCATATGCATACTATCTATAGCATGGTTCCTTATGTCCAGTATGAGGTTTTTAGCACCCAGCTATATATACATTGTCCATCTTTCAGAGGAAAGCTGTTCTGTTTGCTAAGTGAGAGAT
Organism: Pelochelys cantorii; assembly: GCA_032595735.1. NCBI lineage: Eukaryota > Metazoa > Chordata > Testudines > Trionychidae > Pelochelys > Pelochelys cantorii. Next base: position 34,770,669 of record CM064334.1, read on the forward strand.
CATTTCAGATGGGCAACATTTCTGTTTATTCCAAGAATGATAAAGATACTCTTACTTTGTATAAAAAAAAATGTTTATAGCTATTTGTATCTGCGCTGTTGCAAAATTTGGGCTAACTTTTTATTTTACTACCTGCAGCAGAGCCATTTCAGTGCTTCAGAGAAATCATTTTATTTATTAGACTTGCACAAAAAAATTTTTTTGAAGCTTTGGAGGAGCATTTAGAGCATTTCAAAAACTAAGGAAAGTTTAACTTGACACGCTCAGAAGATTTGGTGGTATTCTTGGGCATTGTTTTAGTGAATATTTAATTGCACTATAACTTCACATGATACTCAACAGAAGTGAAAAGGGCACAGACTCAGCCAAGCACTACTTGAGTGGGAAGTGGGAGACAGGTTGTTCTAAGATACCTTGTTGCTTTTCCAATCTTGGGGCTGCCTGGGGTCCCCAGCATAATTTAGAGCAGCCTAAGCAGGTCATTCTGCTGGCTGGTGATTGCTGTAATTTAAGGTGCTGTAGCACCTGTGTCCCAGTGTGCCCCTGCACCAGGGGTAAGTACTGGGAGCAGATGACATTGAGCCAGCTATACCAGATTTATGGTACCCAGTTAAATTCTCAGCCGCCCCATTAAATTAGCTTCTTTATATTGCCTGACCAATGCAAAGCTACCAAATGGCGGGCTGGGGATCATGGACACCTTGCAGTGTACAATAGGGAGAGGTAGGAAAAAGATGATATAAGTTACATTGTACTATGACTTAATCCTATAACTAGATCAGTCAAGATAGTCAGAATTAACAATAGTTTTGTAAGCTTTTATTTTTGTTTTGGTTTCCATTATTTGTCTGGCCTCTATGTAACATTTGATTGGGTACAAGCAGTCAGCTGAAGGAGGAGGGCCACTCATGCGGCCCACTCACTAGCCTACGTTACCCATCACTGACCTAGTAGGAAATGTGGAGAACAACCAGAGATGAGAAGTGAGATGTAGACAAGGCCAGACCTGTGCAAAATGCTTAAATGTGAGAGCAGGGAGTTTGAACAGAAAGGGTTGGTGAGTTAGTGAAGGACCTTGAGATTGGAGGCATCATGTTCATAACTAGCAAAAGGAAATCACACACACACCCCCACACACACACACACACACCATCCCCACTGCATTGTTAATTGTCTACCGAAGCAAGAAGACAAAGACTTAAGACTATCACTCTCCCATCACTCAGCCCTTTATTATTAGGGCTCTCAAAACAGATGAGATTAAATTCTCCCCAGGTATAATTCCATTGACTTCAGTAGGCTTATACCAGGGATGACTTTGGCTCTAAGTGACTGCAAGCTATATGCACTGCAATTGCCAGGCACAGCAGATTGAGTTAAGGACAAGGAAGAAGGAACCTGTCCTCTGCATTTCCTTGATTTGGGAGATTTAAATTAGATCCTTCTTGTGTTGTTGTTTGAGGCCTATTTTTGTATTTTATACAAACTCACACTGCCTGGAACTTGGTGACTGAAATATTCACACAGCTCTGTATTGTTTGGGAGTAATACACACTTTTCCCCAGTGGCACAGTGATAGTCTCTGATCCGCCAGCCTCCTGCTGTCCACTGTCATTGTGTCTCACAGTCACTGAGTGGCCTGAGGTGTAGCTGGCACTCACAGCCCCCCCTCCAATGCCTGTAACTCTGAAACTACATGACATCTTAACCTTTATAAAATTTCTTCAAGACAGCATTTAAAAACACCCAAATCTTTCCTGACCTTTACATTTTAGTAGAGGTTGTTTTTTTTTTTAAATGGATGTTACAATATTTTTTTCTTAGTTGTGGCATTTTTAAGCTAGTTCAAAGGGAACTTGGCTTTCCTTTTCCCATCCTATTTGAGGCCAATCATTAATCATGGAAGGAAAAGCACTACAGATTCAAACCTGACTTGATAATGTTTTTATATTTGTGACATTTAATATCTATCAGTTAATGGGAAGTTCTGTCCTTTTCATTTGTAATCTATTAGGGCACATCTACACAGCAGGGCAAAACTTGAACTAAGCTACACAACTTCAGCTACATCAATTTCTTAGCTGAAGTCGAAATAGCTTAGTTTGGCTTTTGGTGCTATCCACACAGCAGGAAGTCGAAGGAAGAACACTCTTGCTTCAACTTCCCTTACTCCTTGTGAAGTGAGTGGCCACTGTCGGCAGACAGGATACTGGGCTAGATGGACCTTTGGTCTGACCCAGTACGGCCATTCTTATGTTCTTATGTTGTAGGAGTCAGAGTAAGAAGTCCTCCAGCTCGCCATTATTTTAAATCTTATTTTGGAATAATGCTGATGTGTAGACATACCCTTAAATTACAAATTGAGTCTAGATTCTGGCTTCCTTTTTAACCTCTCACATCCCCACAAGTGCAGGCGTTACCATTGCTGCTCTATGGAGAAAGTGATGATTGTGTGACAGAGCATTTGTGGAGATTGCTAAAGGAATTGCTAAAGAACTTCAGCCTGATTCTCATCTCACACTCTTAGAAATCAGGAGTAACTCCCTTCAAATCAATAGAACAGATTCTGCAATCATTTACACTGCATAAATCCAGAGCAGCTCCACTGAGTACTTCAACTGAGCTACTTAGGAGTAAAATGAATATGAGAGAAGACTTATGCCCAGGGCTTTTACCCAAAGATTTTTAAAACTGTAAACAAAAAGTGGGAACTTTTAAAATGAAGCTTCCCACGTGTTTTAATGGCACTTGATCTTTCTAGTGAAACTAAGAACTGCAGACCATTGTGCTATAAGACCTGGCTTTATGATTAGGTGAAATTTTCCATATTCTCATGTATTCCTTACTAACAATAATCTCATAAAATCTTCCATGATATCGGGCAATTATAATATTTACAGCTTAGACTCCAGTGATGCTATTGGATTTATATTCACTTGCTTTTTATTTTGATTATATTGTTTTATTGAAATGCTAGTATAGTACTTGCAAAATTGCAGAAGGCAGGAAGATGATTCCTGGTAAATATGTGTAAGTATTTGCTATGTAGTAGGTAGATCGGTGCAACATTTTTTGTCCGAAACATTTTCAGCAAAAAATGCACATTTGACAATACCAAAGTATTTAATGAATTTGTTTTGGTATGGCTGAATTGTTCATGCCAAATAAAATCCAAAACAATCAAAATGTTTTGTTTCAACATTTTCCAGATGAAATGTTTGGATTGTTGGTTCAAGATGTCTACTTGTTTTGCAATTTTCTTCTATTTTTTGTAAAAAAACTTTAAGAAAGCTCAATTGAAATAAAACTTTATTCACATTTTAATTTGCTGCAAATTTAAAAAAAAAGATTTCAGTTTGAACAGAAATCCTTTTTTTCCACTTTTTTGGAATTGTGAATTAAAAACTCTATTATTCACACAGCTCTACTTTCTAGTCCAAAAATTGAAGGTCATTTCAAAGTAGTTTGGTGAAAGAACCTAATCCTTCAGACAGCAGTGTTATTGGCCATTATTTCTGAATCTAATAGTCAAGAAAAGGAAAGTTTATGGGAAAACAAATACTGAATTTATTACTGTGATGCAACATTCATAAAATATAGTTCATGGGGTAGAGAGTTTACACAGGGGGTAATGAGATTTTTCCTTTATGCATTTTTTATAACTGCTTAATCCAGGTGCTGTAGGTTATTTTTTTATTCCTTAGTTTCACCTCTACAAACCACTTCAGTATTTCTAATTTATTTCTGCTTACAAAACAGATGTTCTCAATTGTGTTTCTAACTACATTTTGATCATTATGATTGCTTTTATTTGTTTGTGTCAGCGTATAAATGGGTTGAATGTACAGTACACAATAGTTAGGTTTCAAGAAGCTTGTAAAAAGTCTCTAGTGAATTAGTTATCAACAAATTAAACTATGACTAACAGTAATATCTTTATCATTAGTTGTTTAATCTTCAGATGAGTTCTGTACAGCTTATATGGGCTCTTATATCTTCACATAAAGGTTTCATCCTTTAAAACAACATTTTTCAATGACCATTTGGAAACAACATTTGGAGGAACATTTGGGTTGCGTCCTCTAACTAAATTTCCAAGCTGTTAGTAATGGACTAAAGAAAATGTTGTCTGCACTGAATACTAAAAAGCTAAAAGTAAGAGCCTTGAAGGTTATGTGTAAATATTGACATTTTTTATTTTATTTAGCATACAAAAGTGAACTTGCCATGTTGCTTATCTTGGTATAAAGCGACAACTGTATCTGCATCATCTGAGATGCATTCCTCACACTTCTAACTTACAGAGATTATCTACTATTTTCCAGTTGAAGGTTTCACAATATTAGACCACAAGGATTTGGGGAATGTCACATATGCAGACTTGGGTCCCAATAAGCCCATGAAGGCCCTTTCCTGAGAGGTTCAAAAAAGAATTTCAGGGCTTTTAACTTCCAGCAAGTTCAAGTCCTCAGTTCATCATAAGAAAAGAATAGAACAATAACTGCACCACTACATAACTGTCCCTTTCATCCACCCACACCGCCTTTCCCTTCAAGTATGAATGTATGTCTTTGCAATTGGAGGTTACTATAGGAGCTACAGGATATTCACCTACTTTCCTAAAACACTCAAAATAATACGAATGTGCAAATAATAGTCTGTGGTTCGTTTGGGAGTATTGTTTGTACTAAATGCATTCATATATGTTAAGTGATAAGATGTTCTTTTCATGTGATCCCAAGGCATGAAACACAAGGGGTCTACAACATTCTCAGTAAATCAGATAGCCATAAGATACTGGATACTTGTTTCATGAATGGCACTAGATTATAGTCAGTGCTTAATTTGTAATGAAAAAGGTGCTGGGGCTCAAGCAATTTTTTACTTTCAGAATTGACATGACAAGCCCAGTGGTGCCGGGGGTATGGACTGCCAAAACTAGAGGTGCCAGGCCTCAGCCATGGGAATCTGTGGCACAAATTAAGCGCTGACTGTAGTCATGAAAAATGGCCCAATAAGGGTGAGGAAACACCTTCATTCTCTCCCTGGAGAGTCTAACTGGAACACCAGCACTATCAGAATTTATCTAAAGTATTTGCTTCTTCTTTTTTAACACTCTCAGTATTAATCCTCTTTGTTCATACATGACACCTGAGCATTTCTCTTGCTTCAGCTAGCTGCCTTTTGTGCTTCTCAAAGGGGTGTAATGGAGAGTTTATTTATTTGTATGTGAGAAGATGGATTTCATTAATCGCAGAATCATATATTTCACTTTTTGGAAGGAAGTATCACTCTGCTTCTGGTAATTTAAGGCTGTACAATCTACATAAATGTTGTCTGTGTCTTCAGTAGAAACCCTTAAGAGCTGACCTATAGACCACATTGACTTTGATTTTTCCTATTATTAATCAAAAATCCTACAGTCCCCATCTCAGCTTTATGAGGCCCAGATGGAAAAGTCTATATGTGGAATGCTAGGGTAACAGAGCCAACAACTCCAGGTCAGGACAAGGAGGTTGATCTTACACACTTTACCTAAGGAGCCAGGCTTGGGTGTAGACATACTTAGACATATTTCTGGCTGCTAGTGCAATGTATGGAACACAGATGTAATTTGTTCTTGTTAAATGTACCCTGCTCACAAAAGAGGCAGACACAAAAGAGGCAGAGGGGTTAGAGAGCATGCAGTACTTGGTGGGAACATTAGTGTTAAAAAGTGTTTTCTTGAGAAAAGGTCAGAATACCCCATGTTTGCGAGAAGCTAGCAGAGATGTCAGTATATTTAGTGTCTCTGGCCTTGACGTTATTACCACACCCATCAAGAGTAATTCTTACGCTCTACTCTGTGCTGATTAGGCCTCAGCTGGAGTATTGTGTCCAGTTCTGGCTTCCACATTTCAGGAATGATGTGGAGAAATTGGAGAAGGTACAGAGAAGAGCAACAAAAATTATTAAATGTCTAGAAAACATGAGCCACGAGGGAAAATTAAGGAATTGAGTTTGTTTAGTGTGGAAAAGAGAAATCTGAGAGGGACATGATAACAGCTTTCAAATACCTAAAAGGATGTTACAAGAAGGAGGGAGAAAAAAATATTCTCCTTAACCTCTGATGATAGGACAAGCAGTAATGGGTTTAAATTGTGGCATAGGAGATGTAGGTTGGATGTTAGGAAAAACTTGCTAACTGTAATTAAGCACTGGAATAAATTGCCTAGGGAGATTGTGGAATCTCCATCATTGGAGATTTTTGAGATGAGGTTAAACAAACATCTGTCCAGGACGATCTTGATGGTGCTAGGTCCTGTCATGTGTGCAGGAGGATGGACTTGATCTCTCAAAGTCCCTTCCGGTTCTAGTATCCTATGATTCTGTGATCCCAGAATCTTGGTGATATTCTTTGAACCTTATGTTCTCTTGCATCAGATACTCAAAGTAATAATTTATATGTACTTCTATTTTTTCATGTGATTAAGTGAAACCTAGGGAAATAAAAAGAAATCTATAGATGAACCCTAAGGCTCAGATTCTGATCTCACACTGATTTCATCTGGGAATAATCATAATGAAGTCAAGTGAATTGGACTGGTGTAAAACCAATCTAAGTGAAATCAGAAACAGACCGAACGTGGTGTTTGTTTGTTTTGTGTGTGCATGAGAGCGGGTTGTGGGGGTTTTTGTTGTTGTTGTGGTTAGTAGATTGTTGGTTTTTTAAACTGTGTTTGCAAGGCCCGGTGTTATGTTGGGACGGCATCTGTATTGTCTTTAGGTGAATCTTCATGTGGAATTTACTCCAGTATTACTGTGTTGCATGTAAAACTAACATACCCTTAACAGAGAAACTTGAATTCTGCCAGCTGTAAATTACATACATGAAGTGATGTTGGGCACTGCTACAGCAAACTCAAAAATCCTGCTTTTTGTCATATAGTAGAATTAAAACCTTATATCTGCTGTGCAGTCGATCGCAGTGACAACATGAAACTGGAATTGTACTGATAATAGAATAATTGGGTGCAAATAGGTTAGAAACATCAATGGGTTAAAGCATAAAAAGCTTTCAGTATGGTAATTTTTAAAAATCTTAAATTCTTATTTGTTATTTATCTGCTTTCAAAATATAACAAATAGTTCTGTTGCCAATAACTGAACACCTATATTTATAGCACACTGGCACTTCAAAAGTGTCATTTCTGTCATTATCTGCATATGTTCTAATTTTTCTGGAGTTATAGAAATGTTATAATTATCATTAGAACTTTGTGATCAAGGAGATTAGATTTTTCAATGTGACTAACTGTTTTCTCAAGACATCCTGACTGCAGTGGAGTGACTGTATTGACATTTGCACAGATGGACAGATGGTGCCTGGGATATGTCTGGTTAAAATGAAGACTTGAAGAGCCTAGTTGAGAAAGCTGAGCCACTGTGTTTCTAGTTTAGCTGCCTGAATCATAAGAAAATGTAGCCCGCATCATCCTTTATCCTAGATATAATGGAAAACATAGTGAACCATAGCAAAATCAGCGCTATTGCTAAAACATATCTTTTGGCAGAAGACTATGACTGTTTTATATAGTTTTTGGTATGCTTTTGTTCCATACCTAAGTAAGATATCTTTCTCGAGGGACACTACTCAGACACTAACTTAAGCTGTTATCCATTTATGCACATAAACAGAAGGAGGCAAGTTCATCCATGAGTCCAGTTGGCTAAAGAAGGTCACCTACATATATTACATTTAATGAATTACTCCTTGCAGTCGAAAACCCGATCATATGAGGCTGCAATGTAGAATTAACATCTTGAAGATGATGGCTAAATTCTGATATCAAGCACACCAGTGAAAATTGTAAACCTATAGTAGCTCTCTTGACTTCAAGCAAGAGAGCTTCTCGTTAGCCTACTTATGGGAATAAAATAGCGTCATAAGGCTCTCCAGTGAGCGTCATAAAATAGCGTCATAAGGCTCTCCCCACTACAGTGAGGAGCCACATCAGACAAGAAAGAGAGGAAGAAATAGAGTTGCTCAGGATTTACATTGGAATCATTGTTAAATGTAAAATACTCCACTGTAAAGTACTGTTAAAATACTCATTAAAATTCCACTGTTCCCTGATTTAACTGAAGAGAATGGACTTTCATTTGGGCCCAATAATTTCCCAGAGATCATTCACCAACAGTTGCTAATTTTTGTGAAGAACTTTCAATGCCAGTCATTTGATTACTTGTGACTGGTTTCTGTCTGGGGAGTCAGCCTGGTTTAGTTGACTGAGTGTAACCCACACACCTTCTGGGTGTGGTGTATTGTCCCATCTAGTGGCGCTGAGACCACTTACAGAGAGAATAATGAATCTGATCTCCAGATATTTATATGACATATTTATATTTATATAGACCCTTAGCTAATAGCCAGTAGATGACTGTGGCCTGACAGCATTTCATGTCCTGGATGTCAGGAACTTCAGAGCTCTCTCTGCCTCTGACTCCTTGATTGACCCCCGGTTATGTCACTTTAACCTCTCCAAGTACAATTCGCCCCTGATGTAACTCCAAGTCAAATGTGGCCATGTGGGTCTGTTTCTTGCTTTATAAAATATTGGTGAGACATGCCTACCTGTCAGGCATGGTCAGTGGTCATACAGTATTTTGAAAAGTGCAAAGCACAATATAATTGTGAGATATGACTCTTGTTCTGACCCTTTAGCAGAAGATATTTACAGCTTCACTGGCTCTGCCAGCTATATTCACTACTGTACAACGAATGGAACTTTGTGCTAATCAGATGCTACTCCAGAAATCCTGCTTTGAATCATATGGATTGCAAAATTATTGATACAAGGCATGAGGGGAGAGTGGCAGGACTGGATTAATACTTTTGGGGGTGCAGGGCTATTTGATTTTGGGTTCCAGGGTGGGTTACAGTGTGCAGGAGGCTGCTGTGGGTTGAGTCATAAGGGTGGGTGCAGAAGGCGGTGAGGGCTCTGACTGGGGATGCGGGCTCTGGGGTGGGGTTGGGGTGAGGTGTATGGGGTTCAGGAGGGGCTCAGGCTTAGTTTTGAGATGTGGGGTCTGGGAGGGAGTTAGGCTACAGGAGTGGAGGGTGCAGGGTCTGGGAGGGAGCTACGGTTCAAGAGGGACTGAGGATCGTGAGTGTGGGATCTGGGAGAGAGTTAGGGTACAGGAGTGGGCTCAGGGTTGGGTGCAGGGTCTAAGAGGAAGTTGGGGTGGAGGAGGAGGCTCAGGGTGGGGTAGGGAATTGAGTTGAGGGGTTTGAGCAGGAGTTAGGGTACAGGAAGGAGCTCAGAGCTGGAGTAGAAAAGTGGGGTGCAAGGATGCTTACCTAAGGCAGCTCCTATGTGATAGGGAAGGCAGGTGGCTCCATGGTGCCCCATGCTCACCTTTGGGCACCACCCCATACAGTTCCCATTGGCTGCGATTCCCAGCCAATGAAAGCTTCAGGAGTGGAGCCTCCTAGTGAGGGCAGTGCAGAGAAAGAGCTTCCTGGCGCTCACTGCAACACGACTCAGAGCTGGGTGGGAGGAGAAATGGTGGGCAGAGTTAGCCTGGAACATAGGGGCTTTCATGGCTGCAACCCAGGGACCCAATCTAAGGTTACAGCCCCAAAAGCCCCTTTCTTAATTCAGCCCCGGGGAATGGTGATAAATTCAGTCATCTGTATAAAACTGCCTTGAGGGTATCTCTCCCTTTCTGTATGTATCACCTACGTTGTATAAAGGGAGAAGCAGAGCCACAAGGCCGCATTCTTTTGGCAAATGAGTTTTCCATCATCAGTAGCCGGCACAGCCTTCAGTGGCGTTATGCCATTAGACAGTCTGATCCACAGTCAGATCCCAGTGATGGAAGGTTATGCCGAGCCACATCAAACCATTCAATAAACTCAGGGCTTAAGAACTGTCTTAAACCTCATCTCCTCACACTTAATAACACTCCTACTAGGCCTGTGTACCAGATTTTAGCACAAACCACTACTCATAGCAACTGGGAAGAAGAGAGTGAGGAGGAACTGGATTTGGCAACAATCAGAGCACAGCAGGTTTCAACAGTTTACTTTGGAAGTAATTGTTCACTAAACAACCATGATTTAATTACACTGGAAGAATCCCAGCATTGGTAACTTTTATTAAAAATAAGACTGTGCTGTAGTTACATAAACATTGTGGTGCTTTAGCTGAGATTGGCTGTTCACAAATCTTTCAGTCACTGCATGATTTTTGAGGGCTGGATTTCTAAGTGGTTCCTCCTATTTCTCCTACATCAGTTTTAATTGCAAATAAATTAAACTTCCTGCAGGAGGAAGAGTAATGTTATTTGGTTTGCACATAGGCTGCATCCATCACTCTGGTGGATAATTAACAAGGAAGATATAAATTCTAGCACTGCAAACTTTGGGCCCAATCCTGGAACTCATTCACGCCAGCAGGGCTACGTCACTTGAGTAATGGCACCACCAGGAAGCCTTGAAGTCTAATTGGACCAACAATAACTATTCTGTAATAAATAAAGGATAACCTGTGTTAAGACTTAGAGCAACCAGTCTTACATACTATATTAAGGCTAATGGGCCTGATTCAACACCTACACCAGTGTAAATCAGAAGTAATTTCATTGAAGTTAATGGAGTTACACCAATATAACACTTCAGAATGGAGATGGAAATCGGGTCCAATATCTGATAAAATACACTATTTAAAATACACTATTTGTCAGTAATGTCTTGCTGCATTAGTGCTGGATTTGTACATTATAAATCTGTCTTCTAGATTCCATGGGGTTCTCTCCTAAACATGGGCCACAGTGATCGCTAATAGGGCTGCTTTTTCTTCCTTACTATGCAGCCTGTCCTCTCCGGGTAATGTAGGCTTCTTTGTTGGTGTTTTGTTCTGACTAAACCTATATAAGTGCAAGGAAAAGTTTTGTCTTTTTCAACTTTCCAAAGTTGTTATGTATATTTTCAAGCTCAGCATCCAGTCATCCAGAATATAGTCATGTACTTTTAAGTCTGCTGGATTTTTAAGTTTGCAGAATCCCAAGACTTGAATGCATTTAGCATCAAATAGTGCAGCAAACCACATTGTTTCTTGCACCCTAGCAACTGTTTATAATTTGCAGTATTCTATTGGGGACATTTCCCTTAAATCCACTGATTTAGAGCATTCAGAATAGTGTCTCATGAGAAATCTATATGCCCCATATGAAAACCTTGTGTAACTCTGAGGACCAAATTGGTTAAGTAATTCTAATATAAGGGGATTTGATGTTCTAACTTTAAATACCAAGGGAGCAATACCTGAAAGAACTGAGATTGAAGAACTGTTGTGCACAGTTTCCTATGGATTGTAGACAATATATTTAGTAACTAATCATCCAGTCTAATAATCTAAAATAGTATTTGACAAAAAGGTCAAGTGTTTAATATTGGGGCTAGGAGAGCCATAAAAATCTATAAGGAATGAGCTACTTGGAACAGAAAGTCAGACCCAATGCCCTGCTTAGTCATTGTATCTTTCAGTTCCTCCTTTCATTCTATAAAAATGTCTAACTCTCTTAAATTCAAATTATTCCATATGTTTACTACTTCGGGAGGACATAATTCTTCTTGAATTCCCGGCTGATTGTTCAATCCTGGATTTTTAGATCAAAAGGTTTTCTCTTTTAAAAATTTCTGGAGCTTTTCAAAATGTTTTAAGGAATAAACAAAGTTCTCACAAAAAGGAAAAGTACTTTGATTTTTATGGAAATGTATTTAGAATGCAATTAAGGGATTTTAAAAATTCGGTAATTGCTTTACAAAACTTCATGTAATCTATGTTTCAGGTCCATTGGCCAAATGGACCTTAGCCAAAAGGACTGGATGATATGGGCTAAATCCAGACTAGGTGTAAATGGGTCCAGCTTCCACACCAGTTCTGAATTAGTGCATCCAAGAGTTAGACTACAGGACTACACTTAGGGTATGTCTACATGACAAGAGTTTTGTCGGAAAACAGCCGTTTTTCCGACAAAATATGAGGAACATCCACACTGCAATCACATTCTTTTGCAAGTAAATCGAAAGAACAGAGGGGTCTGGGGACAGCGGTAATCCTCATTCTATGAGGAAGAAGCCTTTTTTGCAAAAGAGCTCTATCACAAAAAGGCATGTGTGGACGAGGTGGGGGTTTTTTTTTCAGAAGAAGAGGCCTCCAGGAAATAGCACAGGTGCCCTGGTGGTCATTCCATACAAAGTAATCACAACTCTATAGTTCCTGTCTCCTGGCCCATCTTAAAGCTGCAGGCACCCTGGACAAGCCTTGTGGCAGGAAGCTGTCCAGAGATCAACACATCACCGCATAGCTCTCCTGACACAGGCTTGCTCAGATGGCTGAGCCTCAAGCCCCTGGCGACCCTCCCTAGCCCTCGCCGGGAGCAGCCCCAGGACCCACCCAGGGGGACGAAGAACCAGTGCCTCCTCGAACTGTGGGATGAGGAGGAGGCCTTGCAGGATCCCCGGGCAAAGCGGACATTTATGGCCGGATGGCTGACACCCTGGCGGAGCACAGACACCCACCCCGGACCTTGGAACATATTTGGAGTAAAGTCAAAGAGCTCTGCCAGGGATATGTCTGGGCTACTGAGCGCAGCTCCCGCTCAGGGGCAGAATCCCATACCTGTCCCTATTACCAGGAGCTGCACCAAATCCTGGGGGGCGGGGAAACGTCTTCTCCACCCATCCTGGTGGACTCCAGCCTGGAGCCCCCTGTCCTCATCCGGCCAGAAGTCTCCATGGGGGAGAATACGAAGGACCAGGGACAGCTGGAAGCGGAGAAGGAGGAGACGGGCACCGTGACCCTCTCCCTGGAGCCGGTGCAAGTGAGCGAGGATGTCTCCCAGGCCTCCTCTTCAGGTGAGTGGTCTCACTTTCACACACACAGGGCCGGGGGGGGGAGTGCACAGGGGGCAGGGGGTGAGTGTCTCTCGGGCTGGACATCGTGCTGCGGTCCCTGCACATGCAACCATGTGCTGCGTTACTGTGCGACACATGGACGCAGCAGGCAGCCCTACTGTGGCCAGACACTTCTCTTGGCTGCTTGTCCATGAGCTTGAGGGGGGCAGGGGAGCGGGCAGCATGGTCTTCTGGGCACGTTGGGGCCCCTGTGAGACAGGGCCTTGCACCCGGCACTTTCCCCCTCCTCTGGGCCACGGACTGTTGGTTGCTGCTTACAGAGGGCACGGCCTCAGGGACAGTGTCTGCAGCGATGACTGACCGCCTCTCCCTCTTGTGTGTTCTCCACAGCCGGACCAGCCAGGACTGAGAGCTGAGCCACACCACTGCAGCCACCTGCCAGAGCTCGGGGGACCCGAAGGCGCACCAGGATCCATGAAGACCTGATGCACCAGCACATCAGTACCCTTCATGACATCCACCACACCCTGGCACACAAGATCCACGTGGACTTGGAGTGGTGGGATCACTCCTGGGACCAGTTGATGCAGCGCTGTGACAACATATGTGCTATCATGTCCCGCATGATGGCACACCCGCCTGATGCTGCTGCTCCTGGCTTCCACCCTCCTGCCCCCCTTGCTATGCCCATTCCCCATCCGCCTGCCCCCCCGCTATGCCTCTGCTCCCTCCCCAGGTGATGCCCATGCCCCCTCCCCAGCAATGCCTATGCCCCCTCCCCAAGTGATGCCTATGTCCCCTCCCCCTGCCAACCTGGACCCCGCTCCAGCACCCCTTCTTGTCCATGCCCCTGTGCTCCCCGGACCCACCTGACTGCAACTCCGACAAGGTCCCCGCACCCAAAGTGGCACATCAAGCTGCCCCCCTCCTCCTTCCACTTCTGAACCCCCCTCCCAGTTATGAGCCCCCCTCCCCCTGCCCACCTTTTCAGAATCTTTCATTAATACAGACTGCATTTTTTTGAAAACCAAACAGGTGTGTTTACTGGGAGGTCAGGGAAAGGGCAAAGGGAGGGGTTGTGGTGGGGAAGGGATAGGGCCCAAGGCAGCGGCCCCTAGGGAGGAGGCCCTGGGGAGAGTTACTGGGGCCCTTAAGAGAACCTCTCCTTCAGGGCCTCCTGGATGTGCACCCCAGCCTGATGGGCCTGGCGGATGGCAGCTGTCCTCGGCTGCTGGAAGGCTCGCCCCTCATCGCCAGCATCTGCCCCCCACCCTGAGAGAACGGCCTCCCCCTTCCTCTCCACAACGTTGTGGAGAACACAACATGCTGCCCCCACCTAGGAGATGTTGTGCCCCCCCCCACCTCAAGGCGGGTCAGCAGGCACCATAAATGTTCTTTGAGGCAGCCGAAGGTGCACTCCACCTGGATCTGGGCCACACAAAACAGAGAATGAGAAAGGAGGTGTCTGAGCCCTTGGGAGGTACCCACCCTACTCCCTCCCCTGCCCCCCCCCCAGACACCCCAGGAGCCACCTCCTATGAGGCCACTCCCCATCCCCAGCAGCAGGCCTGTGTGAGGGCAGGATGGCACAAGCCCCCAGGGATGGAGCTTCCTCCCACCCCCACTCCACCCCCCACCTCCCAACAGCCTCCTTTTACCAAGGGTCCCCCTTATGCAACACTCTCCCCACCCCCGGCAGGGACTGCAGCCTGAGAACTCCTTACCTCCACAAGAAGGGCCCCAATGGTGGACTTCCCCACGCCGAACTGGTTACCCACCAACCAGTAGCTGTCTGGGGTGGCGAGCTTCAAGAGGGTGATGGTGACCCGCTTCTCCAGGGGTATGGCAGGCCGCAGGTGGGTGTCACGTCTCTGGAGGCAGGGGCAAGCCAGGCAAATAGCTCCAAAAAGGTGGCCTTCTGCATGCAGAAGTTTTGGAGCCACTGATGGTCATCCCTCTGCTCCATGAGCACCCGGTCCCACCAGTCCGAACTGGTGTTGAGCCTCCAGAAATGCCTTGCCACAGTGGGGTGCAGTTGCCAGAGTGGAGCAGCTGCAGCCACGGAGAGGGTCCCCAGAATGAGATCTGGGTCCAGGTCGTGCAAAACCAGGAAGGCTGCTGGCAGAAAGTGCTGCAAAAACTGCAGCATGGCTGTGTGGGGCCATCACATGCTCAGGTGCAGCTCTGGCTCCATGACACCAAGAGAAAAGCTGTGGCGTCCAAAAAAAACCAGGACAACCACAGCAGGCACTGCTAACACTTTGCTGTCCCTTGATGAGGTAGCAAGCATGCAGCAGAAGCAGAGAAATGTCTGTCCGGGGGGTCCCTTTAAGCACGTCTCTGCAAGTCTCTGGCACCAGCACTCGGAAGCAACTGGTGACTTAAAGGCCTGGCTGACGTGATTCCGGGTGGCCTTTTATGTGAGATAGCATCCAATCAGTCTGGAAGCTATCTTTTGCAAAAGCACATTGCTTTTTCGATGTGCTTTTGTGTGTGGATGCTGTCTTTCGCAAAAGGTTTTTGGAAGATCTCTTCCGATCTCTTGCGCAAAAAGCCTGCAGTCTAGATGTAGCCTCAGACTTGCTTGGTTCTCTTCCTTAGGGTATGTCTAGACTACAGGGTTTTTTCGAAAAAAGTGGCCTTTTTTTTAAAAAAATTCCCCTGCGTCTAGACTGCTGCCGCATTCTTTCGAAAGTAAATTGAAAGAACGCAGCAGTTTTTTCGACCGCAGAAAACCTCTTTTTATGAGGAAGAACACCTTTTTTCAAAAGTGCTTTTTCGAAAAAAGGTGCTATGTAATGCAAACTGTGCTTTTTCGAAAGAGAGTATCCAGACTGCCTGGGTGCTCTCTTTCGAAAAAGCGGCTTGCTTTCTCAAAAGTACTGGTTGTAGTCTAGATGCTCTTTTTCGAAAGAGGCTTTTTCAAAAGTATCTTTCGAAAAAGCCTCTTTTGAAAGAGGCTTGCAGTCTAGACATAGCCGTAGTCTCCTACTGTCTCACTGTAAAATGGGGATAGTAACTGAGGAGCGTTTCTTGAACCTTAATTCTTTATGTGCTTTGAGATCTTTGGATGGAGCGCACTATAGATGTCTATAGTATTAGTATTGCTGCTGCACTGTCAACTCTGTTTCTCTGGTAGTGTTCTGAGTCTCTGTTCCTCATGACAGTTCACTTGCTTCCAGTTTCCTTTATTTCCACCATCTTCGTATCTGCTTCTTAGGCTTCCTCCTTTATTCTTCCTGAAGGAGTTCACCCTCCATTAAAGCTATTAAAACATTCCCTTCTGGAGAGGAATCCGAAAGAGTGAATGCTGTCCATTATCCCACCAACCATTTTCATCCATTGTAGAATAAGTGATCATATAAATGCCTTTGTGGAACTTAGACTTGTAAATTATATGGCTATCAGAGGTTTCCAGTGTTCAGATTTGCAATATGTACCTTGTTCATATTTACATTGTGTAAGGAATTGTATAAGGAATACAGATTTACATTGTATAAGGGATACTTGGGAAGGCAAATAGAGAAGCAACTTTTAATTCTGCTGAACTTTTTGTATTGCAGAGATTTTTATCCCTGTGTCAGCACATAAGAGAAAGCAAACCAGGATACATTCATGAACATTTCATAAATCCTCAAGGTGGAGGGCATGAGCCCGCCACTAAGGCCAGGCTCCTCCAAGGTATTGAGGTTCCTAACTTGAAGTGGGAGGATCTGGGCTTGACTAGCTAGGGTTTGGGAATGAAATGTCTCCTACAGGAAGGTCATTCTACTATCCCAATAATTATTGTGGCTGTGTGGCACTGGCTATTAACCAGGCAAGGCATGAGGCTAAATGGCCCACTGTTCTGATCCACAATTGCAGTTCCTATTATCCTACATTGTTGTTATATTTTCTAACAGGATCATTCCTATCGCTCCCTGCCAGCAAGAAAAAGAAAGCATGAACACTAGTATTAATACTTGCAACATTAAAATATAGAATTGCTTACATGATTGTATAAAAAGAATAGTTATACCCATGGTAAGAGACTTTTGCCACTTTTTCTATTTTGACTTGCTGTGCCAAGGCCATGTTCTCATCTCATTTAGAGCTGTATAAATGTCCTCACTCCCATGCATGCAGCAGATCTGAGTGGTGTGTGTGTTCTGAATGAACATCTTTGCTGTTTTTTCAAGCTGTTTATGTGGTAGATAAGAAGAATCAAGTTCTGTAGTTAGCCAAGTACACTCCAGTAAGAGACGATTCATCTTGTTACAGTGCAGACATTTTCTGTACGTTTGCAATAAGGGTGAAGAAGAGCAGTTCTTTGCTATTTAAACCCCTGGAAAGAAGAAAGACATATAGCAGTTTAGATTAGCAGCAGACTACAATGTACATTGCATAAAAATGTCAGTCTTAATGTCAAAGTTCAGGATAAAACTGTGTCAGCTAATTTAATCATTTACCATGAAATACCAGTTATCTTAATCTTACATGCAGTCCTTAAGTCGGCTGTGTATTTTTGTGTAATTGAATCCTGACCCTAAAACGGAGGAATCAAGAAATTTGCTTTTTAGTTAATGCCGTTAAGGCCTAACTATTCCAATTTAAAAATTATATTCATAGCATTGTCAAATAATTTGATACTGAGCCGCTAATATTTCTCACAAGTGTATTTTTATCTGTTTCATATTTGTTTTCTATACTGTTAAAAGTCATATTAAATATTCAGTTTCTATGGAACTTAACTGAGTTCTCTGGAAAAAGTACAAATGTTGTTCCCAGAATTTAAAACAGATAAATTAGTATCTAACCCAAATGACAGATTTTGAACATGTGGTTTGCTTTTCCTCTAGATACGTATTGTATTACTGCAGCAACAAATACAACAAGGCCAAGATGTCTTCATTTTCCATCAGAGCAAGAAGTATAGAACAATGTGATCGAGGCGTTGGTCTTCTGTGGCTGGCCGGTCAAAACCCTTCAACAGCTGTGATGAGCAGAGCAGAGATGGGAAAGCAGGAGGCAGTCAAAGCCAAAGGCGGCTTCACCCTGAAGCTGTGTGAATGACTGAAGCAGAGCAAGGACCCAAGGAAACCCCAGCAGCAAGGGAAAAAAACAGATTGACTCTCAGTGACTCATTTAGCTCCTGGATTGGACAGATCTCTCCCCTGCTGGCAGTTTGGCTGAGTATCAATGGGACAGATACCAGGATGAATAGCTTAAAATAATTAGGGGGCCAATCTGCAAAACTGCTTTCATCCAATTCTTTACTGTGTGATGAAAGACACAAAACAAATTACATTTAGATTATTAAATATTAAGCCACTGGATTTACCTCCATTTGGTCCAAAGCAGGAAATTGGATAAAATTCAATTTTATATCATTGTGTTGATGGCCTGTTTATCATCAAATGAGTGAGTGTTTTTTGGCAGGTCAGGCTCTTTGACACATGGGGAAAATAGGTGTTTAATTTAAATGAGAATTAATGCAATCATAATTAACAAAAATGTGAACAGAATTAAATGTAGGTGAGAGTTTAGTTTAATGCTTAGCAGTTTAAACTATGTGTTTGAGGACACATCCTGCTTCAAGTGAAGCAATGGCAATACTGCCACCGAATTCAATGGAAACCAGAGTAGGCCTTGTCAGTAGACGGGCAGGATTCCCTGTATTTTATATTAAATGCACAAAAACAGAAGCAACAAGCTCGTTTAGTATCAGTAAAGGTCAGTTAAAATTATAGAGACATCCTTTGGAGCAGATCTTTTGCCTTATATTTGCATATTTATGAACTAGAGATTATGACAAGCCAATCCATTTATTAGAGCAGTGTTGCTATAGTTAATAGTCTGTCAGCATTTCCATTATAAACCCCGTTTTTCAGTGTTTTAATCTCTCAGCCTTTTGAAATCCCATCAGAAAGCAGCATGGCCCTTGTGTTTTCAAGCCACGTGCATTTTTTAAACATTTTAAATAAAAATGTATTTAAATGAATTCAGCCATGTCTGATTGGGCAAATGGTGGAACTCAAAAGATTTGTGGGATTTTTATTTTTTTTTTTTTAGGGAGATTTTGACAATCACTTCTTCTCTCACCACCTGAGTTTGAGTTGTCAATGAAACGATCTGCCGTCTTTCTGTGGTTCACTTGCTTCCCATCTTCTTTGGGGCAATTCATTCATCTTTCTCCCAGCTTATCCTCAGGTCTCTTTTCTACCACTCTCAGCCATGCTATTTCCCCAAAATCCTCTTCATGTATCCAGAATGTGTGCCAGCAAAGTCACGCTTCTTGGATTTTGTCAGCCACCTCACAGACATTGACTTCCATCCTAACGCTTTCATTTTGAAGTCCATTCACATAACTCTTTGTTATTATGCAAAGACAGTTCACCTCAAACACCTGTCGGCATTGAACCTGCTGTATCGTATCATACAGCATTGGAGAGTACACTAGTGTTCTACACACTTGGAATCTCAGCTAGGATATCATTCCACACTCTTCCAGCACTCTCGAGTCTCACGTTCAAGCTTGCTCTTTTCTATAACCCAGCTGCCAAAGTACTTGAACTGGTCAGTCTGGTTTAGTCATGCCACCCAGTTTCTCTGTTGCACCTCTACTGACACCCATGACCTCAGTCTTAGTCATGTTCATTTTCATTCCATGCCTGCTTAGCTGGTTATAGTGCTGATTTACTTTTTCCTCTAGGTGCTCTTTCGAGGATGCTCTTCTTATTTCTGTGTCAACTGAGTCTAGCAGCTTCTCACCTTTTTGCATTGGGTTCTTCTTGCTGACATAGGCCATCAGTATGATAAACAGCAGTGGACTGAGAGCTGACCCTGGTGCAGTCTGACTTGCACTTCAAAGGGATTGTCATTCCAATACATGTTCAGATCGCTGTTTTTAGGTGATGTACATAGTGCCTTTGCCATAAATATTAAATCCTCAGACACTCCATATTTTCTCTGCATTGGTGTGAGCATCCTTGTGTCCACTTTTCTGACAAACTCATCTATCAAAAACATTTTGAAGTTCTGAAAAATAACATTTTGCAAGCAGCTAGTATCTAAAGGGAACATCAGTCCTTCGGGCAAAGTCGAAGTTGCTGGAGCACTTATCAGACAGTGACACCACGCTGGTCTCAAACATGCGCAAACTACTGTGGCTGCACATGCTGCCCTGTGCCCTCACTAATTTCTTGGCAGCCAAAGCATTAGGCTAGGGGTGACCACTAGGAAAAGAGAGGATGTGAGACAGCGGGGTCACATTAAGGTGAATGAGTGAGATGCCTAGAATAACACAAGCAGCAGGGACAGATCCACATTGTTGCCAGGTAGGATGGAGAGTTTTGAAAGCAGCATCCCTGTAGGTGGTTCTTCTACTTCTTCTGAAATTGGTTAAGACCAGCAATATGGACTTCTGGTATTTTGGAATATAACTTTTAGTACTTTGCTGAGCTTTTCCTATTTACCCTGCATGCAATATAGAGACAAGCTGCACCATTCTCTTGCTTCTTTGAACTTCTTATTTACTTTACGTGTCCCCAGCTTGTGTCCGACAGAGGAAGGAACTCCATTTTTTGCCAGCTCCCTGGCAGAGGGCAGACTGATGATTGCAAGACCAGGAATAGGCGTAAAGTGATGAAATTTTAAAAATAGCTCTTCAATAAAAAGAGCCGGATCTTGTAATTCTACCTACTTCTAAAGAATCCCCAGGAAGAGGCAAACATGGAGGAGAACAGGCCTTCACCTGAGAATACAGTCTTTCCCATCATTCTTGCTGTAAGATACTGGGACAACTGATACTCTGGAGACTGAAGCGGGATTTATAGAACTAATGCAAGGAAGCTACGCCAGACACATCATGCATGATGCACTTATTGTGTCACATCTTATAAAAGCACCAAACTTGCCACCAAAACTCTACAAACTCTCAGTTATAAAAACTATAACTGAAGTAGGAACTTTTAGTTATAAAAGCTATGCTACATATACAATTTTTAAAGTATGAGGCAGCCAAAGTCTCAGGTCTTTAAACCTCCAAAATTTGGGGCAGTTACATACAAACAGATCCAAACTTTATGTCTCACCCATCTCTGTAATGCGTACAGTCGAAAATCTGGATCAGGACATCACAGTCAAACCTCTGGAAAAATGTGGGTGCATCTCAAAATAGCTCCAGCTTCTCTCTACTTCTTTAAAACAATGGTATTTGTCACAGTGATTGCTAATTTTAGGAGATTTTCCCCAGGGAGTTATCCCTTTCCCTGAATAGATTACAAAAAAGTATCTCTGATGGGTGCTCGGAACTCAGAAGTAGGCAGACCAAAGAATTAGGACTAGTGCTTCCTGATTGTTTTGCATTCATAATAATAAAACTTTTTTTAAAAGTGTTGTCTAATATAGCAGTACTGAAGAGACTGCCAAGTATATGTTCAGAAACAGAGCATGCACTATTATATGTAATATGATGGAAGATGCATTCTTAACTTATCTGAGTGTTCACTACTATCTTTTATTTTTACATTGCAGTGAAATAAAAAGACTTGCACAACTGATTTTAATCTGTCTCTGTATATTAAAAATACAAATTATTATGTAATTAGTCTCAATTGGATGTGTGCAATTGTGGGTGTGGTGAATATGTAGCTTGAATGCCAACATTCATCTAGATATGAAGTTATAAAATTATACAAAAACATACACCTTGTGTGGATGCAGTAATTATATTTTACATTAAACTAAGTCATACCTGTATTAACAAAACAGAACATAATGTTTTTAATCTTCCCACTGAAGTAGATCATAGCAAAGGATTAGGATAACAGTATTACCAGGGTATAGCATCTTTCATCTAAAAAGGACTTGATAGTCCTTTACCAACATAAATGTGAGACAGAAACAACACACAAAAATCACTTCATCCAACAGTGAAATGAAGCCACCCCTGAGAGGAAATGCTGCAAATGCAGAATAATGCACAGCAATACTACACAATAGTTTTATGCACGAACTGAAAACTGCCATGGCAAATTGAAACTGCTGGGAGAATTTTTAAATAGACAGGATGTAATTATTTTAGTTAGAATGTGGCCTGGACCCTGGGATTTATAATCCTCTGTCTCACAAAACATTTCAGGAGTCTGAAATCCATAGTACAGATTTAAAAAAAACTTTGAAATTTCACCAGACGTATTACATTTTAATGACTGAAATATTCTGCAAGCTTTGGAATCCTGAAATCTGTAAGGAAGGTTAAAGAGAGCCACACTATAACTCAGATGTTTCTCTTTTGCGTTTACCCCCTGAGTTTCCGGGTTACGGTGAGCAGAAGTGCTCAAGTGCAAGTGCGTTTGTTAGCCAGCCTCTGGAGAACAAGTGACTTCTGATAGGATGCTTAAGATATGTGCTCTGTGAACCCATAATAATTTCAGGCATAGGGCAAAAGTCTTTGGTGGCCCAAGTGCAAATCACTTTTACACATTCATCATTTGTCCAAGACGTGGAATTTCTTTTAACATTTATGAGCATTCCATCCATCTGCAGATTATTCAATAGAGATGTGCAAGGCAGATAAGAGATCAACAGTGCAGCTCAAAAAGGTGATCTTCCTCTTTGGAGCATATTTGTACCCTAGTGTTTTTTGCAAATTGTCCTGTTTAATTAATGTATTTTCTCTCTTTTGATATGGCTCCAAGGTGAAGAAACCCACAGAAGACTGATATGGCAAAAATGGCACACAAAAAAAATCACCAAAAATGCCTGCTTATTGTAAACACACAAAACCCCAGTTGCTGGAGCTGGGCCTTTTCCTTTACATGATTGGGATTGAGTGAGTTGCCCTCCAAGCATAAAGAAGATGATAATTTTATCTGTGCATATTCAAGGCTGAGGATCTTGAATGTGGTTTAGCAGGGTAATAAAATTATTCCTGATAAAGTTGAACTGCTTTCAAGAAATACATGCAGAGACATTGAGGAAATTTCAGAAGAAAACATACTACAGACAAGTTAAAAATTAGTGCTGATTTGAATTTGTTACCAAAAATGACTATTGCTAAATAACGAGTAGTCCTGTGGCACCTTAGAGACTAACAAAAATACATATAGTATCAGGAGTTTTTGTGGGCAAAACCCACTTCTTCAGGTGAATGGGTTGTGCCCACAAAAGCTCCTGATACTATATATATTTTTGTCATTCTCTAAGCCCTAGTCTACACTAGGGCATTATTTTGAAATAAACCCCCTTAGGTCGAATTTATAAGCGGAGCGTCCACACTACCACGCCTGCTTATTTTGAAATCTGTACTCCTGCTTTCCTCAAGGAATAACCCTAATTTTGAAATATTTCTTTCGAAATAACATTAGGGTGGACGCTCTAGTGCTGTTAATTCAAAATAATTGGCCTCCACAGGCCTCTCGCAGCTGTAGCTCTGACCACTCTAGCCACACCTGTCATCTCCACTGCTTCCCTCCTCCTGTGGAGCTTAAAAGTCCCAGCAGCAGGAGAAGGGCTTGTCCCAGGTGGTGAGCTGCGAAAGCCTCATGGGAGACAGCAGCAACGAGGCAGCCATGAGAGACCCCAACGTTCCAGCAGACCCTCCCAAGGCTGCCAGCGCTCCTGCTGCTCCCTTGGCTGCCGCTGGCCAGGGACACAGGAGAGCTCCGGCCTGGACTGGTGTGGAGTTCTTGGACCCTATCAAGGTCTAGGGAGAGAAGACCAAACTCCAGGATCTCCACACAAGGAAGAGAAATGCAGAAGTATGCAGCCAAATTGCCGCCAGCCTGGCTGACAAAGGCCACACCCAGATACTCGACCAGTGCATGCTTCCCTGTAGTGGGGACAAACTATTTCAATTTTGTTAAATCGGGAATCATTATGTCAATTTTAGTAATTTCAAAATAATTTCCTAGTGTAAACATGGCCTAAGGTGCCACAGGACTACTCATGCTTTTT
The DNA here is from genome assembly GCA_032595735.1 of Pelochelys cantorii. Lineage (NCBI taxonomy): Eukaryota > Metazoa > Chordata > Testudines > Trionychidae > Pelochelys > Pelochelys cantorii. Next base: position 34,794,511 of record CM064334.1, read on the forward strand.
AAAGTTACAGACTAATATGGCTGCCCCTCTGAGACTTTTTATTGCTCAACAGAACATCAGAACTTCATGGCTGCTTCCAGTTTTCCACAATAATATTGGAGGTCAAGGAGCTTCTTTAAAAACTTAATTTGGTCAAAGTTTTAAGGAATTTGCTATCCTTGTCTGAATTAACTAATGTGCTATCAAGGTAGCTGCGCACCATTTGCCACATTCGCAGCCACAGAGGTTCCCATGGTAATGGGGAAATCTATTAATATGTATGGCCCGTGGTTTAGTGTTTTATGGCGTGGAGGACAGGCTGCTTCATGTTGAATGAGAGCATTTTGGGGAACAACCTGAGCTTTCTGTGAAACCCCCATGTCTCTTAGTCTGTCTGAAACATGTGTGAGATATATCTCAGTTTCCCTCCTTTTTTCTATATAACAGAAAATTTGTTATTCCCCAAATCACTTCCCCAAAACACAAAACCAGCTCTGGACACTTTAGTCTAATTGCAATCTAATTTAGAGCCTGATCCAAAGACTGTTGAAGTCAATGGAAAAGATTTCAATGGGTTTTAGATGTCACACCAATGTAAATCCACTGAGCTAAGCTGAGTTATTCCTGATTAAAATGGATGTAAGTGAGGAGAGGATCAGGCCTGTAAACAATCCCTGCCATTAAATGTTTGACTGGATCTATCCTTTCACTTAATCAGGCATCTCATAGGTGTTTGGGACAGGACATACTGGATTCTAAGCTTTGCAGCTCCAATTTGCTTGAACCAGCCATGTCTTCAAGATAGAACTGTTGATGCAGAAAGTTTTCCCCTGCACCTCCTATATTGCTCCCTCAGGGCAGCTCACCACAACTTACACTTTCTTTGCTTCTTGAATGTTTGAGATTTACATTTACTTGTAAAATGGGCTTGCTGTGAAAAGACTCTGGAACTTCAACCCTGTGAGGATTTTATTCTTCCCAGATAATTCTCCAAAAGTTTGCAAAAGGCAACCTTGAAAAAAAACCCCAAAAAGTCAATATACAAGAAAAAGTGCAGATTTGTTTATTAAAATTTCCAGGAAGACAGGATTTTGACTTGCTGTGAACTCACTTTATAGTGAACAAATATTGAAGTTGACACATATTGAAATGGCTTAATCAGAAATGTTGGCTTTTTTTTATGATGGATAAACCCAGTAAATTGAAGCTGATTATATTAAATGTTTAGGGTTTGGAAGAATCTGTTGAAGGTGCAGAGGTAATCCTGATTCAAGTGCACACAGCTATTCTTCAAGTCACATATTTACTTAAAACAGAAACTATGCACTTTAAAAAACCCCAACGGAGTAGGACATGTATAGACAGGTTTCCTCTCAGTATCATGATATACCTGTATTAATTCATAACTGTCTAAGGACTTATTGACACAGTACTTTAGTCTACACTACCTAGTTTATTGAGCACTTACTGGTCCATGTGGGACCTGGCTGCTGTGGTCTCAAAGTTCACATTAATATAGTACTACAGGGTTCAGAGGGGCAAGTTAGACAAGCCCTTACACGCATTCCAAGACCTGAGGCCAAGTTCTTCTTTCAAGTTCCTCATTGATTGGTACCACTTTCTTGCTCTCCCTGGAATTGTAGAGATGTAACTAAGAACAGAGCTTTTCCCCTTTGGTGGAAGATTTCTTTTAGTTTTCAGTAAAAGAATGGGGCTTGTAGCTCTCTGTTTTGCAGTTTATGTCCCTAAACCTTGGCAGTGCCAGGTTTGTTTAAGGAAAATATACTGACATTGTGGTTAGGTATGTCACCAAGAACTAGAGATGGTAGAGACACTCAGACTATCCTTCCTTTATTCTGGCAAGGTGCAAAGAAAATCTCTCTCTTTGGGCAGATATGCTTCATGATTTAAGACTTTTCTGTTTAAGTGAATTCAGTGGCCATGAGAAAGTGCTAGCCTGAAGCCCTATTTTCATACAGAAAACAAGTGGAGTGTGGACAACAGCCATGCAAGACTCTATCTCCCAAATAACCTCATAATTTCCCTGGAGGTACTCCTGCTAGGTGGATGAGAAGGCAGTTCATTCTCCAGGACCCCCTTAGCCCAGGACCTCTCTGCTAAGTTTGCCACAGGAGCGTCAACAGTTTGTGATATGGACCCCCTGTCAAATCAGATTAAGACATCCTGCTTATGTTCTAAGAGCCACCACCCAATATATGCTGCGACCTTTGCTTACGACTCACCAGGGCCCTATGTGGCCTTGCAAGTAATTCCCTGAGCCCTTTAGCCCCCTCAGGATTTAACATCTATGAATATCCATCTGTACAATCGTGTTGTTTCTTCTATCTCAGGTTTGATTATGCGCACACACACACACACACACACACAGTACACTGTAACTCATGCTGTAGAATGTACTTACTGCCAACTGGAATGCTTGCAAATCACACAAAACTCTTCCCAGTGCCTTGGCCACCACACTAGTTCCAGGCTAGTCTTGAGAAGGCTCTGCCACCACAAATTCAATTCAGGGCCTTGAGCAAGTCACAAGGAGAGACCACAGGAGAAAAGGGAACTAACAGCTGAGCTGTGAACACTGTGATCAGACAAACTCCATAAACATTGCATCAATTCATCATTATACAATGAATAACAGAAACCTCCTTGAGAACCCACACCAAAGGGTGTAGACGATGCTGAGCCTTTACGTCTGCTTACTCACCATAGGCTGCTGGTAGTTGCAAGGGACTGTTAGGGCAGCCAGGGATTGCAAGTGGCAAGGGAGTCTCTACCCTAGTCCCAAGGAGTGATGTGAGAGGAGCTACTTTATTAGCTGTCTGCCATCTGAGGCGCTCCCTCTGCAAGGAGGATCCTGCTGAAGGTAGACAGACCAGGTTTAGCACTGCTTTGTGCGGCTAATAAGGTGCAAAGTAGCCCAAATGCAGCCCAGAGGAAGGGCCATAGAGATACCTAATGGTTAATGGTGGCTAAACCGAAGCTATGGCTGCAGGTGGGGACAACAGAAAAATGTTCACTCATTGCTAAGATGGAATTAAGTTTTAACTATGATTTCAGCTGTTGGGAAGGCAGGTGGTTCTGTTACTAATGATCCCCTTACTTGTAGAGCAGACTTATAAGCACCTCTATAAATCTGTGTTGTAGAAGTTAATAATGAAAAAAAGAGTATTCAGTTGCACAAGGTGGTGTCAGTAGGCTAGCAGACAGGGATGTTACACTTTGAAAACAGGGTATGACTCAAAGGCACTTTAGGATGTTAATAAAGGTTGAAGCTCTGTGACTTTCTGACCTAATATGATATGCGTACAAAGCTTACTGACATAATATTCAGCTTTCTTGTCAGACTGAGTTTTTGCTTGAGACTCTGTGTTTGGGTTCAGTTTTGATGATATTCAAAGAAAAAGCAGTTCCTTCCAGGTTCATATAGAACAGCGGTCTCCAACCTTTTTAATCACAAGATCACTTTTTCAATTTAAGTGCTATGTAGGATCTACCTCAAACCCAAATATACTTGCTCCACCTCCTTTCTGCCCCATCTCTGAGGTCCCGCCCCTGCTCCACCCCTTCTCCAAGGCCTCGCCCTGCTCACTCCATCCCACTTCCTCTCGCAGCAATATGCAGCAATGTGCAACATGTACAGCAGTGGTGTGTTGGGTCAGGAGATGAGAGAAGGACAGTGTGTGTTTGTGGGAATGACAGAGGCGCACACAGTGTGTGAGAGTGACAGAGATTTGCATTGCCAAGCTCCCTCTATCCCCTTCTCTCTGTGTGGAGATAGGGTACAGGAGTGGGGGGAGGAGGGACACCCTGACATCAGTGCCCCCTTTCTCCCTCCCACACCCTGCACAGCAAGCAGGAGGCTCCCAGAGGGGCAGCTCCAAGGCAGCGGCCAAGAGAAGCATGACAGTGGGTGGCGGGGCAACTGACGTGCCAGCGCTTGATAGCTTCCTGGCCAAGCCAGTCAGGATCACCTGTCAGATGGTCCAAGATCTACTGGTAGATCCTGATCTACTGGTTGGTGACCACTGATATAGAACAACCCCGGCATTCCACTCTGAATGGAAAATACATAATCCGATAGGGTATATCTACATTGCACTCCTCAAAAGGAGTAAGGGTTATTTTGAAGGAAGGGTTTTTTCTCGAAATAACCCTGTGCGGACCATGTTTGTTTTCCCGAAATACACTATTTCGGAAAAGCAGCGGTCTGCAATTATGCAAATGAAGCACGGGAAATTCAAATCCACGCTTCATTTGCAATTTCACGTGTCTGCATTTGCATTCCTCTCTTGGAAGAGGAATGCAATGTAGACATACCCATACTGTGCATGGGCCAAACCCTGGATCTGCTGTATCGGTGGCATGAGGCCCAACCACACCTGTGCAGCCTGTTCTATTTCCATACCGCACAGCGATTGCATCTGTCCTCCTCTGAGACAATCACCTAGTCTTGTAGTGTCCAGAGCGCTGCTCTGTGGGGGGGAGAGGGTTCAAAGATGCTGTTGCATGACAGCTGAGAGTCATTGCTTCCCTTAAGGGTCCAGGAGAGGGGGCAGGTGCATGCTGACTGACTGATGGTTAGCCACTGGGAATCATTAAATAGCTATGGGTACCCAATCTCTCATACACCACCCAGTCTGTCTTACAGCTTGGAAATGGCTAGTTAAGGAAGTTGTTCCCCCACTGTCCCAGAGAGGAAATTATTTTTGTTCTAAACCAACAGAGCTTTCCAGGCCCCCCTCTCTCTCTGTCATTCTCTCTTTCCTTCCACAATAGCTATTCAGAGGTTACTGCAGCCTGCAGCCTGCAGCCTGTAATAACCTCCACAGGACATGCACAGGAAGAGTAATGTTTGGGGATCTGTGTCACAGGCAGGTTTACTGAGGCTCTTTTACTCCCTGAGTGGCTCGGTCCTGCCTCTCTCTTGTGCCGTTCTTTAAAGCCCATGCCAACCATCCCTGGGTCTGGTCAGCCCAGTGCATAGTCAATGGGAAGGAACTACTGTGCCCGTCACTGGCATACAAAGCAGGTCCAGAGTTTGGCCCCATGAAACATGAGAAAACAAAAGCTTTGATTATCCATATGGATCAATCTGGATTCATTCCAGGCTGCTTCATTAATAGCCATCAAAAGCATCACTTTAATGGATTTTTTTTATCCTCAAAATTATGATCATGAGGCATTTGTTCCAGCTATTGATTTTGAAAAGGCTTTTGATTCTCTTCAATAGCCTTAGCTTCTTTCAGATTTAGATAGCAGGAGGATTTGGCCTCAAATACCTTAAATGGGTCAGTCTCCTTTATGAAAATCCACAGTTATGTTAAAACAAATCAACACAGTTTGGATGGGATTGTGGCATTAGGCAAGGAGGATCCTTTTGCCCTGATACTTTTTGCTGTTGTGCTGGAGTCTTTGGCTCTTTTTTATTTTAGGAGGCATCAGTATTGTCCAGAAAGGTGAAGGGCAAATCAGTTGCTATTGTTCAGATTATCTCACTGTAGAGCCATGCAGAGACAATGTTACTTTATAATTTGAAAAAAAAAAACCCAAAATTATGGATGTTGTTCAGGAAATCACTGAGTGTTCAAGTTTATTATTTGTTAATTGGGGTAAACTCTTAAAGCCATTAAGCAATTTAAATGTAGTTCTATTTGAGCAATATCCTTTATTGGAGCCCCCATTATCCTTTAAATATCTTGGTGTGCGAGGGGATAAAATTAGCAAGAATTTGTTTGCTCTAAATTGCCAGCCTCTGCTTGATAAAACTATTAGCTATTTAGCTAATTGGACGGATCTTCCATTATCATTAATTGGCAGAATTAATACAATTAAAATGGTGGCTTTATCTAAATATTTGTGTTTATTTCAGTGTATCCCCATCATGTTCCATAACATGTTTTGAAAGCCTTAAGCCCTGCAATTAGTTCTCTTTGAGAGGTTAAAGGTAAAAATAAGATTAATTTTGAAACTCTGCATCTACTCATAGAGTCAGCTGGAGAGGCTCACTTTCCTATTTATTTATTTAATTATTTTGGTTGCTCATTATCATGTGCTGCTGCACAGTTTAGAAAATCCCCAGTTAGTAGCAGGCTGACACATAGGGTGCGGGACATTTCAGCTGTAGGCAAAAAGTAGCAAACATCACGCTCTGCAGCAATGTCTGGTACACTTGCTCTTCTGGGGCTGGATCCTGCAAGAGGTTAGGCACTCTGCCCAAGAAAGCATTTACACATGTGCTTAACTTGAAGTACTTGTGTAGACACATAGAGGTCAATATACTACAGTTAACATGAGCTTTAATGCTTTGCTGTACTAGGGCCAGCATGTTAAGCACCTGACAGGACTGAGCCACAAATACTTGGCCAGTAGTTGCTGGACTGGCAGGCAAATGTGCACTAATGTACCTATACTTTGGCCCTGTTATCATCTCATGATTTCTTTTAAAATTGGGTCAACTTCTTGTGCCTGATTTTTAAGGGGTTTCTATTCATCTTTTTCCTGTGAGCACGAATGACCCTTGCAAACATTGCATTTGCATGTTTTGCCTCCCACAGTTCTTTGCAGATACCTTTTATTTTGTATGGCTTCATATCTGGTTGCAGTACAGATTGAGTACTTCCCTGTCTAAATGGTGAGGTTTGCAGCTAGCCATGTGTGCAAAAAAATGTGTGGCTACAAGTAAATGAAGGGCAAATCGCACTTTCTGAAACGGAGGCTGTCCTTTGACAAGCTGGCCCTGTGTTTCTATGATTATGCCTGCTGATGTGCCTCCTAAGCTGAAGGCTGGAGGAGATGATGGAGTAGCTATGCCAGCTCTTCACTGGCTGAAGGCTCTCCAATATCTGGAGGTGCCTCATCTAGCAAGATCCACTGGTTTTAAAACTGATGTGCATCAACAGACAGCCACAAAGCTGATTTGGAGGACTCAAAATCAGGCCCAGCATTGCAGGCATGACTCCTGTAAATACAGCTAATAATAAGCAGGTACGTAACAGCAACCTTGATTCAGTATTCCCTTGCTTGATTGGTTTAAGTCCAACTCTTAGCATTATTCATAGACAGTATTTTATCATCTATAACAGGACAGGTTGATTTCATAAGCCAAACGAAGCTCAGTGTCATAGTTCTGATTTACCTGCCCTGCTTTGCAACTCTGAGATATCTGCATTATTCTGTACAGCCCATCTCTGCTAATTCTATTTATAATCAATCGGATTGCTTTCAGGTTCTGTTTTGCATTGTTGTCTTTAGGGAGTCTGAGTCAAGTGATACTTATAACTTCAGGGCTCTTCTGTGACTCCCAAAAGCCACAGTGTAGGAGGTACTTCCAGGCCCACTCTGAGGTGGGCAGTTAGAGTGCGCACTCCCTCCACTGGTGCCAGGCCAGTGATTGCAGGTGGATAAGGAGCCATGTCCCCATTCCTATCGTACCTCGTATTAAATACTCATTTCTCCTCTCTTTCTGGAGAGTTTGCAGTCATATTCTGGCTCCCTTCTGCAGAGGGGCACTAGTGGGTAGTGGTCACCCTGCATCTTCTCCCGTGGTGGCCGCTGTGTGCCTGAATCTCAAAAGAAGATGCTATTTTCTGTTGATTAAGAAATTTTACAACATCAGCTTCTGTGTATCAGAAAAACCACCCGAGCAGGACAGGCTAGCCTGCAATGCTACACTGCTTTTCACTGAGTCACCAGTTCAACTCAGCCACGTCTGGCCCCAAGTGAAATGATGATGAAGGGGGCTGACCACCTCCCACAAACCGTGATTGAGGCTGTCCCCCTTCCTAGTGACCTCAGAGAGTCCAAGAACGGGTAGCCCTAGAGAATCAGATACCCTCTCACTGATTCAAATGGCTGCCCCACATTACTTCGGGCAGGGGAGGGGGAGAGAATGGTGCACTGGTAGGGTGAAATGATCTCGTGCCAGTGCTGCTACCCAGGTGGCACTAGCTCTGTGGCGAAACGGGGGATTTGAGTCCTTGAGGTTGACAATCTGGCATGTTTTATGAGAACTAAAGTTACTGTAGTAGAGATCAACTTGAACAGAGAGTTGCCATCTATACAAAGAGATGCCATCAGGAAGGGAAGAGGAAAAGAACCCTTTGATTATTTGACGGAAAATAAATACATCCTGTAGATAAGGGCAGCCGGCAGGCGTGATTCTTCTCTTCTTCACCCCAGTGTACATCTGGAGTGATTCCAACTAATTCAGTGGAGTTACACTGGTGTGAACCCCATGTAAGTGATATCATAATCAGGCCCAACATGTGTAGTCAAGAGGAAACAGATTTATATGCGCAACTGGAATGTTTCTGGCACTTTAGGGCTAAATTCAGATGCTATGTAAGCAAATAATAGTGTTCACATGCTTATACCAGGCCTGAATGTGGCCCATCATTGCCAACACAAGAAGGGCCAAGAAGAAGGAATATGTGCCAAAACATCAGTGTGGAATAGCAATTCTTTCATCCGTCTGACAGTAGCAATGTGACTCTGTGTATCATTAATTAAGACAATAATAAATGAATACAATAGCCAAGTAATAGTGCTGCAATGCTTTCATGTATGAATTAGAATGTGAATACAGAGCTTTTCATTTCATGGTTGAAAAATACATGAGTTGACCCAAATATTAATTTCTGCATTTCAGTCATTTACATATCATGGGTCAGTAATCATTTCTTGCACAAATGACTTTTCAAATGAGAAGCAGTATATTGTAATGGTCTATCATATTTACAAACTTCTTCTTGTGTTCCCAACTTAGCACTAGTGTTTAAAATATACCAGCCATTATTTGCGAAGTACAATACAAAAGTAGCTGATATACAATTCAGGGAGTAATTTATTTTACTTTTATCCATATTTTATAAAGTTTATAAACCACAGAGTAGCATGCTACTGCCCTGGGCATGAACACAGCCACATCATACTCAATGGGTACAATTTTTCAGTGATGTTTCTGAAGGTGTGACAGCCATCCTAAGGTCCTCTTTGCTCCTAAAAATCTTGACACTTTGAAAACCTCGCCTCTGAATAGCTAAAATGGCCAGGCAGATTATTAATGTTATTTTGGAAGTTCAATATATCCTAAGGGTTTTTTTTCTTCCAGCATGCAACAACAGCCAACAAAATGCCAAAGGTGGGTTTTTTCCCCCAATTACTTTGCACTGATAAAATAATAAAAATAACCTCACTGTACTGAATAGTGTTAAACTGAGTTATTGTGGACTGCTCAGTGCTTTCTGATTTTCCTTGGGTAACCTGTCCCAGTGAAATTCTGGTAACTCCACATAAATAGCGTTAACATCTCGGCTTGATCGAGGACTAGTGTAACATATACAACTTGGCCCAGTAGGCTTCATTTACATATCTGCCTTCTTCAGTAATTGTAACTCCAGAGATCAACAGCATACATGCACACATAAGCACACACTGCACTTTCTTCTCCTCTGGTTTATCTGTTGCTGTCTTTAATCTGGTCCGAGTACTTCAAAAAATGAGAGTTGAGGTCATTTATTAGACAGTTCCTGGGAGTTTGGTTTAGTGATTAGAAAGCAGTAACATGTGATTTGTTTATATAGAAATCATTCTTGTCAGTAAATTTTGCTACTGCCTTTCTTTGATAAAAGGACAAGAATGATGAGATTTAGGAAGTGAATTAATTGAGAGTTAAATGCCTATACACATATATAGTTGTAAATACAGCAGACCCGTGGAAAAAAACAGTTGTGAGTAGAAATTTCTCGTTAGCTCTCGCAAAAGAAATGTTCCTATTTTTTTCCTTGATTTTTTTTCTCCCTCTCCCTCTTTTTAAGCACAATGTGTGGTGCAAATTATTGTTATTATCCAAAAGACCTTACTTGCTGGCTCACTGCATCTCTGTTTATGAAATGCCATAACAAAAGTGAGCTCACGCTTGTGTGCTTCCAATGCGTGATGTTCCTGTGTGCCAGATGGGCACTTTCATGACTGTATGAGCGTGGATTATTTCATTTCCTACATCTGGGACTCCAAATGGCTGCACAGAATGCCACAGGAGAGAGACACAGATTTTCAACTGGGGAAACCTACCTTCACAAGGGAACCAACAGGCTGAGAGGGGATGAAGCAAAGAGGCCCCGAGTGCTATCTGGAAGTTCACATAAACCGGAGCCTTTAGAACTGGGAACAAGACAAAAATAAACAATAACTAATGCTGAATGTCAGCTGTAGGGGGAAAAAAGGGAAAATAAACCATAAGCAGTTTCTTGTCTGGCCATACAAGATGTGTCTGGAATTCTGTTTTGTATTTCGGCTTAGCAACTGTGTTGTGACCTTCAGATATCTCTAGATATTACAAGTTCTACAGATAGCCAAAGAGAACTATCCTAAGGAGAGCTGGCATACACTACATCATCTTGGATTAATTTTTACTTAATATTGCTCAGGCTCCATTATGAAATGGTAGCAAGGAAGCCTTATAAAATATTATAGTGTCCTGTAGTAACAGTCCAAAGGACTACAGGTTATAATAATGTAACTGCAAGGTTTGGGGCAATTGCTTTAAATAAAGGAGCACTTTAAAAAAAAATTCAAACATAGTGGGACCAGACCCTCAGCTGATGTAAATCAGTGTAAATCTCAATAGAGTTATATCATCTGAAGTGCTGCCCTGATAGACTTTTGCATTACATATATGGATTCAGAGCCTACAGACAGAAGTCCATAAGAAAAGACTGAATGGCCAGTCCTGCACATTCAATTGAATTAACTGCAACACAATTATCCCAATTACTTCTTTTACGGTGCGTCTACACTGAACCCGGAGCTCGAAATAAGGTATGCAATTAGAGCTACACAAATTGCATAGCTTTTTTCAAGTTAATTTCGAAAAAGCTAATTTTGAAATTTGGTGCTGTCTATACAGTACTTATTTCAAAATAAATCGCTATGCCAAAACATCCCTTATTCCCTGTGGAATGAGGTTTACAGGGACATCGGACTAGCAAGCCTGTTATATTTCAAAATAATGGGCACGCTGAAAAGATGTAGAATAGCTGTTTCGGGAGACCTTTAGTATCCCTAAAATAGCGCTGCGGTATAGATATAGCCTTAGCGTGAAACAAAGAAAAATTTAAAAGACTTTTGTGAAACAAAGTAAAAAAATAAACAGTTGACTTCACTATTTTGCCTAAGATGTTTACAAAGCACAGCATATTACCGTTGGCTCTATCATTTTCACATCCTGCTCAGTCTAAAGCAACAATTTTCTACAAGGACAACAGAGAAAAAAACCCTATGCTTTACAGTGCTTATATTAATTACATTTTTTCATTTCCCATCATGTTTTCTACAGGCTTGTGTATTATTACTGCAAAATGTAATGAAACAAAAAAGGGGAGAAAAAAGAATGGACTTCTGGGAAATTTTCCAATTCTTGAAATGCAATGTTAATTGAGAGCTATTTTTAGGTCCGCACAGATAGTGCAGGACCTAGTGCCATCAGTGTATAGAATAAATACAGCCCAGGTGCAGCTCTGCCTGGGGAAGAGTATTGGCTTCCATTGATGGTGAAAGGGGGAGAAAAAATAGTTCTCAAAAGGATCTGTGCCAGCTGGGTGTCAGGCGGTTTCTGTTACTCCATGTGGAGGTCTCAAAGCAGAAATGAAAGGAAAAGCTACAGGGTTGGAGCTATGCCAGGGCCCACCACTTCTGAGCCATGAAAGTTCAAGAAGAAGTGCCGATGGCTCCCATGATGGGAGGTCAGATTAAATGAAAGCGGGCAGCTCTGGTTGTTTTGGTGGCTGAATTCCAGCTCTGAAAGTCAACAGAAAGTAAAGTCCAAAAGAAAAGTATCAGAAACATGATCCTTTAAATTTATATATCTCCTAAAAAGGCTGCCAAAAATCAATTATTTTAATTTGTATATAGGCAGTCCATGTACAGTACTGATTCAAGTTCTTTTGAAGTGTTTTAAAAGTCATTGCACAAAGCCACCCTCTCTCCTATATGCAAAAAAAAAAATAAAAAGAATTGAAAAACACACAGTCACTTCGTTCACAGTGAAAAAGACACAGAGGGCTTGTTAAAGTAAAGCTAAGGCCTCCTGCGAAGCTGTTTGATTGGGAACCCTTGCTGCAAGGCCCAAGAACCTGCGTAGCTCACTCTCTTCCTAAGAGAAAGGCGAAAGGCTGGGGCATGCTCGGGGGAGTGAGGTGAACTCATGTGGGAAGAGGCAGGGAAGAGGTGGAGTCAGGGCAGGAAGAGGCAAGGTAGGGAAGGCCCTTAGAGGAAAGTTTGGGATGGGGCCTGGAGGTTGAGCATTCCCCCAAGGGAAGTTGGAAGCTGGCTCCTCAGCCAAAGGGACACAGCTATGGGTATTTGTGTCTGAGTAGAATAGTGAATGGAGTTTCCCTGTTAAACTGCTGGAAGTGGAACCTTTGATGTGTCCCAGAGAGGGCTAAAATAAAGGCGGGGGCTCACTTGATTATTTCCTGTTCTGTTCATTCCCTCTGAAGGACCTGGCACTGACCACTGTTGGAAGACAGGATACAGAGCTAGACAGACCTGTGGTCTAGCCCATTATGGCTCTTTTTATGTTCTGGGGGGTGAAGTTATCTTCGGGTATCAGATCATTCTTCACACACATGCTCTGGTAAACAAAGACCAGTAAACCTAAAAGTAACATTTCAGCCTGCCCCTGGTTGGCTCTGGCAGCTGCAGGTTTGGCAATGCTGTCTGATTCAGCCGTTGACCATAAAAGTGACCCAACCAAAATTGCTTCAGGTTCTCCAAAATCTAGCTCATTTTTCCTCTATCAGGGAGCAGTGTTAAAAAATAAGTGGGCTTCTGGACCCTACCACATCAACAGCCACGCAAGGAACAACTAGTTATAGAATATTGTGGTGCTGGAAGGGCCACAGTTTAGCAGATAAACCAGAGACCATATATACCAAAAAAACTCCAAAGATTGGGGTTCCACAGGCAAACCAGGTCTCACTCCACAAAATCCCAGTCTGACCTGCAATGGAGTTTCAATATTCATCTCTAACAGCTCCTCCATCTCCAACCAACAATGGCAAAATGCCTAACCCAGTTGCCATGCTGTGACCTCTCCACTGGAGATCAGACAGCATATGGGTTCAGCCAGCATTATTTCCCTTCTTTTGCATGAGCTTGCCTGTATAGTTATTTAAGTAGGTACTTTTATGCCCCACATCTCCATAGTCTCAAAGCATTTTAGTCTGAATATTGTCTCTGAACATCTCACTGAGACGATTGACCTGTGGCTCCTCCCCTACCTACCAAACTTGTTGGTCACAGCCCCTACTACTGCATGCTCCATTGACTCTTCAGCTATACTGCAGAGGACACAGAACAGATATAATACAAGGAGAGAAGCAGATGGAATAGCCTACTTAATCTTTTCCTTTTCATGTATGGATGAACTCTATAATCAGAACTCTATAGTTCCTGTCTCCTGCCAGCTCTTAAAGCTGCAGGCACCCGGGACAAGCCTTGCAGCAGGAAGCAGGGCTTGGGAGCTGCACCTCACTGTGCAGCTTTGACTGCCACCGATGGCCCAGCCTCAAGCCCCTCGAGATCCCCCTGGTCCTCACAGGGAGCAACACTGGGTTGCTCAGTGGGTAAGAGGAAAGGTGGGGGCAGGAAGAGATGGGGTGGGGTGGGTTTTAGAGAGAGGATTGGGGGGAGGTTTGGTCTATGTAGGAGTAGAGCACCTTTGGGAAAGCTGGAAGCTGGGACCTGTGCCAAGGAGAAATAATTATGGGTATTTGAGTCTGTGTAGCATTGTGGATGGAGGCTCCCTGTTTAAATAGATGAAAGAGAAAACTCTGATGTGTCCCAGAGAGAGCTAAAATAAAGGGGGAGAGCATCACATATGCATTTGAAGATCCATTTGGATACTATTTTCCAATCACCAGATATCATGGTTTTGAACCAGAGAACCTAACCCAAATTGCTTTCTAGCTACCACTATGCAGTTAACAATCCTTGCAGCCAATGATAACCAGATGGTGAAATTATCCAAATGATACATTTTAGTCCTCTGCTTGTATTGGTTTTATTGGAGACTAGATAACTCACTTTAGGTATGTGATGCTCCCCTTCAACTTATGTGCAGTCTGTTACTTCTTACCAACTATCAGGATTTCTTTACCCTTTCATAGTTATTGCAGTTGGTTGAGGTACCCCACGCGGACATCCTGTCCTTTCTTACCTCATGCCTCCCTGGCTTCCAGAACACTGAACGTTCCAGAGTGTTGTGCTCAGGAGTAATTACCAGTGCTCCACTACCTTTGCCAATGTGAGCTGGGGAGACAGTGCCTGTTGGTGAGAGATATGCAGAGCCACTTAAGTGCCTCCACCTAGGAGGCAGGCCTTCTACTGGCCTCTTCCAGGGTGTAGCACGGTCCATAGTGCCAGGACAGGAAGCCTGCCTTAGCACCCTGCTGCACCACTGACCGGGAGACATTGAAGGTAAATCCACGCTCGGACCCCGAGCACCAAACACTTCATCCCCAGCCTCACACCAGAGCCTGCACTCTGGTCAAAAGATATTAGTATGGTGGGTTGCAGGCATCAACAATTTTCTTCAACTGGGTCAAGAGGGAAAAAAAGTTTGAAAGCCACTGTGCTTTGTGACCCACCAAGTGATTTTTATATGGCTAGGTAAAGGAACAGTTGTGTTTTTTACCTGAGTAGCCCTGTCAGATACCAAACCGGAGACAGTTCATACTCCAGATGTCTCTAGTACTAAGGTAGCAGTAATAAATCACAAATATATGCTAACACACTTTCCTCCTCTCTGACACATTGAATTAAGACTGTCGAGCTCAAACATTTATAGCAGAATTGATAAACACTTCCTTTTAGATATGCAGCATCGAAGCCATTAACTTTTATAGTTAAACAGCACTTAAAGCCAAAGCAAGCCTTACATGTTAACTCACAACACATGTGCCCACACACACACCCTCTCCCAAACAAACACACAAGGCATAAGAACCTATCAGCTGTTTCCTGCATTCTGTATGCAGCCAATTTGGGTGAAATACTGACTTGGTTGATATCAATAGGAGTTTTGCCACTGACCTAAGTTGGGCCAGGATTTCACTCCTTATGTTTTTATTTTTTTTACCAGCTCAGCTTGCATTGCTATTGCTGTCTACAGAAGGTCAGAAGTGCACCTAAAGAATTTCAATAAAAAGCATGTCTGAAGTGGCCTTGCAGCATGGGATCATTCATTTGATTGGATCAATAGACGGGATTTCAGCAGTGAGAAGGGATTCAAATGGTGCTTTGAAAATTTCAGTTTAATATGTTCATTTTTCTCTTGCAGCTAACTAGTGAAGTTGAAAGTGACCTAGAGTGGGATGACTGAGAAGCCATGCATTCTCATGGTGGAACATACCACACCAATCCATAGCCCTCATTTTAAAAAGCATGAACAGTCATTTTTATTATGAAATCTATTTACATAACTTAGCCTTTGGTCAAAAGAGACCTTCAGCTTGCAGGTTAAGGGACAGATTTAAAAAGGTCTTTTGGCACCTAATGATGCAGATAAATTCCTAGCAGGATTTTCAAAAAGGCCTAAATGCCCAGTTAAATGTCTGGGCACTTTTGAAAATCTTATTTGTTGCCTATGTGCATCTTAGGTATGTAAATACCTTTACCAGTCCCATATGACTTGCTGGCCCTTTCTTTCCAGGTCACATTTGAATTCTGCATCTCTCCCTGGTCTGAGGAACCAGGAAAGTGTACTCCTGGGAGCAGGTGACAGTATGCTACCATGAACTCATGCAAACTGTTAAAAGAAGTCTGTGTATGTTTAATACGGAGGTCTTTGACATTCAGATTTGGAAAATTTATGGCAGCAGTTACACAGGGTGAGA
This sequence comes from Pelochelys cantorii, assembly GCA_032595735.1. Lineage (NCBI taxonomy): Eukaryota > Metazoa > Chordata > Testudines > Trionychidae > Pelochelys > Pelochelys cantorii. The sequence continues at coordinate 34,810,404 of CM064334.1, forward strand.
TCCTTCCCCCTCACCACCACACTGCCCTCCTTTATGCCAGGGGAACAGGCTGGAGCGATGTAAGGGCCTCTAAAAACTCCAAGTTTAGCTGGGGATGCAGAGTCCCTTAGCAAAAGCACTGTGAAAGACCGCCATGGGGAGACCACTTGCACACTTGGTCTAAGGATGGGAAAATTTGGCCTCAGCACAGCAGAGATTCCAGATGGCACTGCACTGCAGCCCACAGGCAGCCAGATTACTATAACTTCAGACCCTAGTGCTGTCTAATTACACTGGGTCCCCTGCAGTAACACAGGATCAGGAAGGCATACTAGTGTTTTAAAGCCACTAACCTCTTCTGGGGATGTGAGTTTTGTGTTCAACTCCTAAAGGCACAATACAGTGTCTCACCGCACATCCCCAGAGATGGGGAATGGGCATATTCCAAACATCAAATAAACCCTGTTCTGGATTCTGAGATGAGAAGAACCCAATTATCTAGCTCAGAGTCATCTGTATTATCCTGCCATGCAGTAGCTGTTGTCTTGCAAATGCCAGATGTTCAGCTCCAAATATCTTCTTTTCTAAAAGTTTTCACAAAGACATGACTATCATCCATGCCTCCAGCTCCCTTTATGTTAATCTCTCCTCTACCAAAATAACTTTGTTACCGAGTTTAAAGAGGAAAGTAACCAACTTCCAAACTAGCTATCAAAATAACTCGATATCTTCCGGGACAACCTGATGAGTCCCTGCCTGAAGAAAATATAGAGCTCTCAAAGGTTAAAACACGGACCAACTGAGCATCTGGTTCTACAGTTCTGTCAATGCTAAGTGTATGAGATGAGGCAGATGTGATGGATCTGCAAAACAGGGGACTCCAACTTCCATATACTATATCCACTTCGCCCTGACTAAACAGGGACAATGTTTCCCTACAGTGACTTCCCCCCATACCTTTTCTCCTGGCCAAGTAATAGGAAAGGTTCTGAAGCAGGAAGGGGTTGGCTTGGTAGTAGAAGCTCTGTAGTAGTACAAAGAGCTGGAGAGAAGCTCTTAGAACTTTGTACAGAGCCACATGTGGAAACAGCTGTGACTGCTGGATGATACAACTGTGTAGGACTTATGGGGGATCCCAGCAGTAGCAGGGCAGGAGACCAGTGAAAAGGGAAGAGTGCTCAGTGACAAACACCAATTGAGCTTGGCTTGGAAACTCACAACTTCTGCAATGCTGGCCTCTGGGACATGGTATGCCATACATGCTCCTGGCACCCTAGAGTCCTGTAGTACATTCTAAGAGTAGGATTTGTGTATGAGACGAGTCAGGTTTTTCACTGCAGGTTGCAGAAGGGCTGGCGTCAGACTCGCTGTTGACAAATTTCCCTTAATGGAAAGTACTAGGGATGAGCCACCAGACTGACTGCTAGCGCACCCAGAAAAGTGAGCTTATTTGGGAAGTGAAATGTGTCTGATGTAAATCAGCAAGCACTCAACTCCGTACACAGGCAGCCAAAAGGAGAGGTGTCTGCGCATCACCAGAGCATTCTACCCAATCAGTGGCTGGCTTTGGACACACACATGAGACTGCTGCGGCTTAGTCATTCTGAAGTTATACCCACATTAAAAAATATGGGGCTGATTCTCCACTCCATTACACTGGTTTTATGCCAGCGTCATGCTGCTGAAGTCAACAGAGTTAGGCTGCCATAAAACCAATGCACCAGGCCTATATTTTAAAAAATGGTCATTTTCTCTTGCTGCTGTGGCGATTCCATTGCTATGCTTTCTACCCGTCTGCCCATGTATCATATTTTAAACCTGTATTTTAAACCTGTACTTTCTATTCAGGTTTTATTCTGAACTGAATAAAACTCACCTCCAAAAAAAAAAAAAAAAAAAACCCTCAAATCCCAGTATTATCCTAATCCAAGAAATGGGGTATTTACCCATACATAAAGGCCACACTTCAGACTGTGGCCGTGTGCACAAAAAAATGCCATGTCCATATGAAAGTAGTTGGCTGAAGAAGGGGGATGAGATGGGAAAACAAACAGAAATTATTGATTGTAGTCAAATTCCTTGTGTTTTTTAATCCACCTTGTCTGAATCGCCTGTACCCATGTTGTATTTAGCTGTAAGTATGTCAAACCCTCCTTTATGAAAGACGTTCCAAATGAAATCATCAATTAGACTCAAATGCATAGCCTGAGCTCAGAATAATTCCACTCCCATAGATGAATTCTTTGCTCTAAACCACAGGCATTGTCTTGGTCTATCACGGTGCTTTCTTTATAGGCCTTCTTTAAAAATCCTGGCTTTCTAATACCAGAGGAGAGCCACAAATATTAACACATTATTGAAAAGGAAAAAAAAAGGGTGAGAGTGATTAGCCCAGAATGTAACAAATCTAAAAATAAATTGGCTTCATTTTCTGCTATCTCAGACCAATGGGGGTAAAACAACTTTAATTAGTGTAACAGGACAATAGGAATTAAATTGGCTTGGTCACAAGATTTTTGCAGGATGACACTGATGGTATTACTATCCAACTTCAAAGATTTGGAAAGATGTTGCTGCTCACACTGGAGAATAGAAACCTGTTTTTCATCAACTAGGCTGGCCTGACAAATTAAGTCTGTGGAGTCATTAGATTAAGATAAGAGCTTATCTCCTAGACTGACATTTATTCAGAGGTTTTTATACTGCTCAGCTAGTAATTAGTGTGGTTGAATTTTTAACACTGCTTTGTCCAGTCAGTTGACTATCTATAGATAAACTCAAGAATACAGAATACAAAATAATTAACCTGGAAAGATTTTAATTTCTAGAAGCTAGATGATGCTAGTCTTATGTGACACTGTAATTTAATTGCATACAAAAAAATGGAAGCCCCCCCTCCTCATAGTAAGTCTTAATGTACTGTACCTTAGGTAACTTTTTTATAAATTCTTTCAACTCAAATATCTTGCAAGTCTATCATGTTATAAGGGCATAATCAGAACTGCGGTCCTACTCATTAATGATTACCTGCTGTTTTGTTCACCTAATTCAGTATACAGGCTATGATTTCAGGGAGAGTTTCAAAGGACTTTTGTTTCCTGTGGCTGATTTCTCTATATATGGTTTATTTTTCCTGTTCTGTCATAATAACTAACTGATTGCATCACAATAAACTAATTTGTTACACTTGGACACGTTCTAACAGCGTCTTCTGTTAACATAGTTCATATTTTTAAGGCAGCTTATTTCAGCAATCTGAAGAATCAGCATTCAAATAATAATTAGTGATTAAACGGGTGAGGCCTTATTTATGGAACTTTGGCAGGTTTATTATGGCTGAACCCTGTTCTTATTACTGCAACATCATTTATTATATCCTAAGTGCAGACAGATTAACATGCTGCAATTGTCACCTTTAAAAATATACAGACAGTGAATGTTCCACGCTAGTAAATTATGGGTTCCTCCAACTCCTCTCTTTCCATGAGCACCGGTTCACTTGTGAAAAAAACATGCAGTACAAAAGAAAACCCCCAGCTGATTTCAAGCAGGGCATCTAGAAAATAGCACATGTCTCTGTAAATTGTAGACATTACATCATCCTCTTAGCATATATTCAAGGGAGTGACATTCATAACAACAGAAGTGAAACAAAAGGTAATGTAAAAGGTGAGTTTTAACATTTCGACTAGCTACACCCTCTGTTGAATAAGGAACTGTCTGGTTCTGCGACTGACTACATGCAGTTGTAGTCATGTTGGTCCCAGGATACTAGACAGACAAGTTGGATGAGGTAATAGCTTTTATTGGACCAACCTCTGTTGGTGAGCGCAAGACGAGCTTTTGAGTCACGTACAGAGCTTGTCTCTCTCAGCAGCAAAAGCTGGCCCAATAAAACAGTGTTTCTCAATCTTTTTTTTTATAAAGTACCCCTTTTTCAAAAAGAAAAAAAAAAGTACCTCGCAGTACCTACAGTTTTCAGACACACACACAATTTTTTTCTACCATTGCAACACATTTGTTTAAATGACTTAATCGTAGTTGAGTGGACGATGAAATTTTTGGGTGCAAAAAGTACAAAAATAATAAAGCGCTGTAAAACTTACAACAAAAATTCAGTTGTGTTGATGTATCCTCCAGACTTCTCTCAAGTACCCTTTAGGGTACTTGTACCACTGGTTGAGAAACACTGCAATAAAAGATATTACCTTACCCACTTGTGAGCAGGCAATAATTCTATGACTACCTTTGTATACCTACTTAGCACGAATATGACTCAAAGCATAGCAATATCTGAGCACCGCACGAGGAGTAATGTAGTTATCCTTAAAATACCACAGTGTGATAAGGCAGTATCATTGTCCCCTTTTTATAGATGGGAAACTGAGGCACATAAGAGATTAAATTACTTACCTCAGGCTCAGATGGCACCTCCATGGCAAAGCCAGTAACAAACCCCAGTTCTCTTGGGTTCTAAACCATGCTGTCATAACTAATTTTTTAATTAATGTACTTGTTTAGCCAGGTAACTTCGAAGGCACTACTGGGAGAGAAATGGAGACTATATGTGCAAGGGCTGGGAGAATGTGCTCTGACCCTAACCATTTGTGCAAAACACTAAAATGGCAAGTTTGGTTTGATGTTTATGTCAAGACACAGAGTTGTGGTTTTCACCATAAACAGAAAGACAAGTCCCAGAGGAGTCCATTGCAGTGCATAGGCAGTGGCTACTTTTCTCCAGTGCTAGTCCAAGAGAGGAAATTTGAAACTCATCCCTAAAGCATGGTGATTGTACAGGGATGGCCAAAATCCATACTGTGCTCTACAAGACTATGCCTGAAGCCTGGGAAAGAGGCGTTTAGGTTTAAATTCATCAGATTTTGTGGCCCACAGCAGAGACTACGTTTCACTGGCTGGGTGTGTCTAGACTACATGGCTGCGTCGACGGAGCCGTGTAAAGTAGTTTACCCGTCATAGTCAATGAAGTGGGGATTTAAATAATCTCCGCTTCATTAAAATAAAAATGGCCGCCGCGCTGTGCTGACAATCAGCTGATCCGGCACAGCACGGCAGTCTAGACGCGGCTTGGTCGACAAGGGAAGCCTTTGTTGACCTCTCCGGTAAACCTCGTTTCACGAGGCATAACGGAGCGGTCAACAAAGGCTTCCCTTGTCGACCGATCCACGTCTAGCCTGCTGCTCTGTGCCGGATCAGCTGATTGTCGGCACAGCATGGCAGCCATTTTTATTTTAATGAAGCAGGGATTATTTAAATCCCCACTTCATTGACTATGTCGGGTAAACTACTTTACACGGCTCCGTCGACACAGCCATGTAGTCTAGCCACACCCGCATTTGCTTGCTCTCCCTTATTGAGTTGCCGTACATTCCTATATGATGTTCACAAGTCTGGTGTTCCTGTACTGCCTTGGCTAGCTTGAGTCAAAGGCCTTTTTAGGTAAAATGAAAAGCAGTTTCTGACCAAAAAAACCAAAACCAAAACCAAAACCTAGTGTTCATGATAGAAGCCAGGTGGTCTGAAAACAGAAAGTGTTTTGATGACCTGTTGTAAAAGCTACAGACAGAAGCCTTAACTGTCTGACTCAGCCCCAGGAAAACTATTAAGATCTGATGACTGATTAGTGCCATATGTGAAATGAATTGGTAGGTTCAGTCCAGTTCCAAGAGTCTGCCCCCACAACCACCACCATTACTGAGAGTCTTGTTGGCAGTTCTAGAGAAGAGGCTAAGGTCTGAGGAGAATCTAATTATCCATCGAGGTGGTCACTGCTGGTCAGACTTGAGGTACAATTGCAGAGAGAGTGGCAAACCATGTTACTTTAATGGGTGCATTGGTTTAGTGAGAGCTCTGAACAGCTCCCCTGGCCTGGAAGGTGAAGCCCTGGAGGTCAGACAGCACAGCAAAGAGTACACCACAAGCACCCAATGGAAGATAGTCAATAGTGGCATAGAGCAGCTATACAAAGATGGGAATGGAGTTTAGCACTGAAAAAAGGAGCTAGCAAATGGTTATAACAAGGCTTAAACCTGCCTAACATTTTCTGAGTCTCTGCCTTGAGCTAGTGAGCTCTCGTTAGTACTTGGTCAAGGTCAGTTGTGCGATAGAAAAACTTATCAGGCTTCTATTGCGTGGTGATTTCTGAAAGACAGAAAAGGGAAATGTCTTTATTTAGCTGCAAATACACTGTCAGCTTCCACAGAAAATGCTGTTATTTAGACCTCAGCTTGTTTTTGAGCCTTTGGTCGATGAGACTAGGGACTTTGTACAAGAGATAACCAAAGGCCAGAAAAATATACTTGCCCCTTTATAAACTGGAGTCTATAAACACACAGTTGTTGATATGCAACATTTTAGGTGCAATAAATTTTTCAGAGACTCTCACGCAAACATCCTTTTCCCTCTGAAGTCAAGGTGAATGTTCAGTAGCAGCAATACAATCAGCTGGTTCTGTAGTCCGCCAGTTTAATTTTTTACCATACATTGAGTATTTCCCACAAACAATAACCCTTTGCATTTCTGTAACAGCTTACATCCTTGACCTCAGAATGCTGGTATAAAAGTGAATAAACTTCCAGAAGGTATGTCTACACTACAAAGTTAATTCGAAATAACAGCCGTTATTTCGAATTTACTTTAATAGCGTCTACACATACAAACTGCTATTTCGAAATAAATTCGAAATAGTGGAGCCCTTATTTCGAATTTGGTAAACCTCATTCTACAAGGAATAACACCAAATTCGAAATAGCTAATTCGAAATAAGTGCTGTGTAGACACTTATTTCGAATTAGGGGGCCTCCAGCCCTTCCCAGTTCCCCTGGTGGCCACTCTGAGCACAACCAGGAAAACTCTTCCCCTCTCCCCCAGCCCCGGGGCCCTTAAAGGGGTAGACTCTGGCCACTGGGCACGTGCGAGAGCCAGGCCTGCCAGCAGCCGCAGACCCTCAGCCAGTGGCCACACAATGTCAGCCAGTGGCAGCCAGCTGTCTCCTGCACAGTCCCCCAGGGGCCAGCCAGGGGCCATAGACGGCGCGCGCCCTCATGGACTAGTGCGGAGATCATGGACCTCATTGAGGTTTGGGGGGAGGCCCCCAACTTCCATGATCTCCGCACTAGGCGGAGGAACGCGGCTGTCTATGGCCGCATAATGGCCACTATGGCCAGGAAAGGCCACAGGCGCACCCAGGAGCAGGTGTGCCTGAAGGTGAAGGATCTGTGGCAGGCATATGCCAGGGCCACCAGGGGTGGCGCCACAGCAGGGGCTGCCACCTGCCCCTACTTCCCTGCCCTCGACTGATTCCTGGGGGGCGGAGCGTTCCGCGCCAGCCCGGGAGGCAGCGAGCCGGGAGCTGAGGGTCCTGACCTGGGTGCAGCAGAGGGGCCACCACCAGCTGTCCTGGCACCAGAGTTGGCAGGGTCATCTGGGGAGGCCATACCAGGTAAGTGCCAGCACTGTCCCCTACCGGGGGGGGGGGGGCGGGCAGGGAGGGAGACCCGGGACCGCACACATGGGCCATGCCTCCCACAGATCACGCAGCCACCTGTGCACGTGTGAGCACATGCCATGCCACCCTTGGGCAGGTGGCTCCAGCTGCGTGACACCCAGGGGCTGTGGCCCAATAGGCACATGTGTGTGTGTGAAGAGACCTGACACGCTCCCGACCCCGGGGCGGGACCCAGCAGGACGCTCTCCCTTCACACACCCCCTCTACACAGAGGCAGGGGACATCTCCCCCCACCCCCACCCCAGCCGCACTATACATGGCACAGGGGCATGGGTGCGGTCTTGGGGCAGCTCCCAGTCCTGGGGAGAGCCAGACATCCTGACCATGGCCTCTGTGCAAGTACATCGGCTTTGACGGTGCAGGGCACGGTCGCCCTCATGTCGCGGGGCGGGGCTGGGCATCATCCACTGTGTCCCCAGGGAGAACTGACCACTTCTCTTCTTTCTCTACAGCTGCACCAGTTGCTTGTGCAGGGCACAGCACCCCGCCCAGGACATGCTCCCGCACCTGCGGCCTCAGCAGGATCACCACCACGCAGCAGGGGTACCGGGACCAGCACCGGGGCGCCCTGTGAGCCCTGCACCGCACCATCCAGGCCTGGATGCAGGAGGACCTTCAGCTCTGCCGGGAGCAGCTTGCTCAGGACCGTGCCATGTGCTCAAACCTGCAGGCCCTGCTGCAGAGTGTGCTGCCCCGTGCCGGTCCTGCGCCTGCTACCTCCCCCCCCTCAGCTACTGCTCCTCCTCCCACTCCTGCCCCCCCTCCCACCTCTTCCTCCTCAACCTCCACACTCCCCACCTCAACCTCAGCACCCTCCTCCCCATCCCCCTGGGGACGCCGAGGCCCCCGCACCTGCCGTGCTGGGAGACATGTGGCCCGACGAGACCCCCCACCCCTGAGTCCTGAGCTTCCCCTCCCCCTTCTTCCCATTGCTTCCCCCTTCCAGCTCCCTCCTCCCAGGTTTCCCCCTCCCCTCTCCCACCCTCTCTCCTCCCCTCTCCCGCCTCCTTTCCCCAGTCTCCCCAGAGTTTCATTCCTCCTCCCCAGTTGTGTTAAATAAAGACAGTTTCTATTTTTGAAAATACGTGTATTTTATTTGACATCAGGAAGGGGGGCTAAGGAAGGGTAAGTGGAAGGACGTGAGGGAGGAATGGGGCACAAGCCCCCAGTGGGGCAGACCAGGGAGACTGTTAGCGCTCCTCAGGGTGGAAGCTCTCCCGCAGGGCCCCCTGGATCCTGACAGCCCCTCGATGGTCCTCCCGGATGGCAGCCTGCAGACAGTGCAGCCAGGCTGCTGGCAACATGTCCATGAGACACAGCGGATTCCCCGGGGGCAGGTCTGGTTCCCTGTGGCAGAGTGCTGTGGTGGCCCGAGTGAGGGCAAGCAGAGCACTCCGAGACACAAATGCTTTGCTGTCCCTCAGTGAGGTAGACCAGCAAGCAGAGAAACCTGAGAACTGTCTGTCCGGGAGAGGGGGTTGGGTCCCTTTAAGCACAGACCTCGGATAGCCTGAGGCAGCAGCCCCACACACTAAATCCAACCCTGATGCCCTGCTGGCACTGGTTCTGGCCAGCCTTACCTTCGATTCAGGGTCCACTCAATGTGGACGCGCTATTTCGAATTAGAAAAACCCTATTTCGAATTAGTCTTTGTGTCTAGATGCGTTATTTCGAATTAGCTTATTTCGAATTAATTAATTTGAAATAAGTTAATTCGAAATAGCGTTGTAGTATAGACATACCCATAGTCATAAGCAGGGCTCGCCAAGCGGCGGTGAGCCCCACTCACCAGCCGCGCGGTTCAGCAAGCTGTGCATGCGCAGACCTCGCTGCGCATGCACTGACTGCGCTGCGCGGCTGTGCCGGCTTGTAATCTACTCGCCCCGGGCGAGTAGATTATACTAATTGTCGAGCCCTGGTCATAAGACTATAAGAACGGCCATATTGGGTCAGACCAACGGTCCATATAGCCCAGTATCCTGTCTGCCGACAGTGGCCAATGCCAGATGCCCCAGAGGGAGGGAACATAACAGGTAATCCTCACGTGATCCCTCCCCTGTCACCCACCTCCAGACAAAGAGAAGCTAGGGACACCATTCCTACCCAGCCTGGATAATAGCCATTGAAGCTGATTTAACTGAGACACACAGAGTAACAGCTCACACATCAACAGAGGCCACTGATTTGGGGTGGCTCAATTTCTGAATGGCCAACTTGAGGCATCTTTGGCCTCATTTTTCAACTGGGTTTATGGGTGTTTACCACCTTTGAAAATCCGGCCCAGGGTGTCTCAGGCAGGATACCTCAAAATTGAGGCGCCTAATAATCAGAAGCCTCTTTGAAAAAAGGCCTGGTTGATTTGCTCAGTTTCACAGAGTACAGAAAGTGGCAAAATAATCAATAGAACTTAAGCTCTGTGCCCAGTTCACTAGGCCTTGTATAAAGAGCCTGCAAAGAGTTTTCCTCACATACCATGAGCTTTCCCCATGTTTATTTTTACACTGTGCAGTACTTACTAAGAATACATCTACACAGCAACATTTTTTCGAAATAAGTAGCGTTATTTCAAAATAACTTAGTCTGTGTCTACACAGCAGGCAGTTATTTTGAAACAATGTCGAAATACTGTCAAGCTGGAGGACTTCTTACTCCGACTCCTGTAACCCTCATTGTACGAGGAGTAAGGGAAGTCAGAGGAAGAGTGCTCTATTTCTAAATAAGTGCAGTGTAGACACTCCCAATTTCAATTTCAAAATAAGATATGTAATTGACGTAGCTCAATTTGCGTAGCTTATTTCGAGGTAAGCCCTGCTGTGTAGATGCACCCTAAATATTTCTTTGTGAGAGCAATTTCCAGGGTCCAAATCCTGAGCAAATCCCATCCTCTGTTCTTCTGTAGCAGATTTGTGAGCTAATCTATAATCAATCATATGTTGCAATGTCAAAAATAATGGGTGGGGGGATAAGAGAAGGGGTATTCTCGTCAATAGTCCTTGTTTGACTTTGTAAACAATGTCACAATAAGGCTTTCAAACTTTCAAAGCTTACCATTGCCCCAAGTAATCCAGCTCACAATGTAAAAACAGCAAGTTTTCATCTCTACAAATATCAGTTGAATGTTGAAGTGCGGGTGATTTTCAGGCAATTTCCTTCTCTCCCTTCAGAGGATGAAATGTAACAGAACTGATCCATTGCATCTTGTTTGCAGTAATAGATGGCAAAATAAAAACCTGTTTTCAGGATTTAATGGCTGCTGGAATTGGGGGTATCTAAAACAAGGAAGGAATACAGCCTGTGAATACAGGCAAACGTACTTTATGGAAATATCCATTTGCATCATGTCCAATATTGCCTAACATTTTTATAAAGCTCCCAAATGCCAAGGCAGTGAATAATTTGTGCAGCACTGTAGCTCTTGTTCCTCTCTCTGACTGATTCACAGCATCTTCTTATGTCTCAAACAGAGGCCTAGTATTAGTAAGTAGAGAAAATATTCTCCCTTCACAGGCCCAAATTCTCTTCTCCCGTTACCATTGATACCCCTGGGAACTGGACATGAGTCCTGGAGGGGAGATTTTAACCCTACGTGTTTTTCTATGAATATCATCTATATCTATCTAAATGAGAGGGCTGTATCCTGACATCATTTTTGTATGCAAAACAACCATTGACTTTACCATTCGACCAGCAGAAGGATGGCAAAATACTGCACAGAGATTATGTTTTAGGGAATAATGCTACCTACTTTCATTTTTAGTTTCCTTTGCTTGGATGCGAAGTAAATCAAACTAGGTTCCATGTTCTGTGATATAACATATAAACCTTCTATGTGAAATGTAGCCAACATTTTGTTTTTCACTACAGTAGATTTTTACAATCTATATGTCAGATGGAACATGGCAAAGATTTCCTAGCTTGAAATCCAAAATGAATATTTTTTAAGATGTGTTATTTTTTTTTAACCAGGAACGGCAACTGAAGTATGTGACTAAAAATATGTACTACAGCATGTTCACTAATGACGTGCTCCAAAGATCTGATGGTAACTAGAGTCACTTACAGACTCTTTTATCAATTAACGCACTAAAAACTCGTGTTTAAATAACATTACAATTGTGACAATAACATAATAACCGACAAAGATGAGTGGCTATTGCAGTGACTTTGAACTGCTCTACTGTCCAAACCAGTCTCAGCTGCTCCCACTTCCATAGTGAATTAACTGAACTCAGTGGGTCATTTTGTACTCGAAGTCAAAGCCTATATGCTATGCAAGATCATATGCTGACTTATGTGTTCTGCTACCGCCGTGATGAGCAAGGTATCAGACCCTAACTAGATAGCATGCAAAAGAGAAAATATTCCGTTACAGAAGTGTTAGGAAATTAACATAATTAGTGGAGCAGAGCAGTGTATCTAAGTAGGTTAAAACACTACCTCCAAAAAGCTTTTATAAAGTAGATTCTAGAATCGTGTACAAAGTAAGGGGCAGCTGAGGAGGGGTTTTGACTGTTTTCAGATTGGAGCAACCCTCTGAAATCCCTTCTTTCCCCCATTACATTCTCTTTCAAAGGACCCAGAGCCTGTGGAATTACAAGTGTTCAGCATCCCTCAAGATAAGATCTAGAATCCCTAGCGTAGGTCTGGCCAAAAAGGAATTGACACAGCTGCTTTCAGAGCCTTCCATAGCTCCTCTGCATGGGACAGAATGGCTCCCCTCAAGGTGTGAGGAACTGGGCTTGACACTCAGACTCAGATCACTGCATGGCAGCACAATGCACTGTTTCCAGTCTATTGGGCCAGTCCTGAGGGAGGTTATAAAACTCATAATTTGACCCTAATATACCACGAAGGACTCCTTGTAAATCAATATTTAGAGACTTTGGCAGAAATTCTTCAAGGCACTTAAGCAGCCTGCCACAGCAAGTCTCTCCCTACAATGCATGGGGAGCGTGAGGTGCCTATCAAAGGCATTTTTCAGAAGACAGCCAATGCCACAGGGAACGGCCTAAGTGAAATGACAAGGCGTGAGGCAGGGAGAGCAGAGGGGCTTAGATGTCTGAGCAGTTGATTTGTCTGACAGGCCAGAGGCCGGCACTTTTCTGTGTTCATGGTTCTCAGTGATGAACCTTCTCCTGGAGCTAGGCACCTAAGCAGCTGGCCTGGCTAAGGAACCTCTGCTTTGGCAGCCAAAATTCTGTCTCTGTTGCCTGCTCAGACTCAATACCTTTCTCACACTTGCTCTGTAGTTCTTGGTGCCCCCATGTTTCTTTTGTACAGTGCCCTGGTGCCCTTCCACCAGTCAGTGGCCACCTCAGGCCCTCCTATGAGTGCTAGCAGGTAACAGGTGTGAAGCACATTCTGAGCATTCTTTCAGAATACAGGCAAACGTATTCTGCTGGCTCTGCTGGCGAGACAGCCTGTCTCCTGCCTAAGTTGAGAATCTCACTTTCGAGCCAGAGGGAGAGGTCTGAGCAGCTTGGTGGCTGTGGGGCGCTTAGGCAGCAATGCTGACTGGTGGGAACTTAGGCACTTAAGGAAGTTGGGTGCCTACAAGGCTAGGTGGCAGCTGAGCAGCAGCTTTGAACATGTTTATGGTGCCTAAATGGTGGATTTAGGCATGTAAATAGACAGCTAAGTTCCTAAGTATCTTAAGGATCTGGCCTTTATGTTGTGATCTATGGGCCAAGTCTCAAATCTTGTAAATTCAAAAAATCCTGTGTGGCACTTTTGTGTGAAGACATTTCAGATTTTTCTAACTACTCGTGACCTGCTTTTTTTAAGCTTGTCTCTTGTGTGAGTCATTTATTTCTGAATGCATGCGTGTAAAATGTAAATAGTGGAGGGTGTGGATTCTAATGTGCTGGCATTTTGCAAAGGTATA
>CM064334.1:34828791-34853791 GCA_032595735.1 Pelochelys cantorii
TTATCAGTAGTTAAAGGTGAATATTGAGATGCACATTATGGAATGAATGTCCAGAAAGGGATATAATGCCCAGCTTAAAGAACTGTAAGATCACATTGAAATCATCTGTTTCTAAGTTGTAGGCTGAAATTTCCCAGCTTTTGCCCACTTTAAATATAAACATCAGACCTTACTTATGGTTATAATATAGTCATATTCATGTAGCCAGGAGGAAATAATTTTATATCAATGTTCTAAGTTGACTATATGTTTGCAATGCTGTACTACAACCAATCGATTAAACAACCCTCTTTCTACTATAGAGTAATCATTGCACAACATTTAGACTAAACATGGGCTCTGAGTGAGTCCTGTTGTACTCTTTAGTGACTGTACTGAGCAGTAATTAAAAAGTAATGAATCCTATTTAAATATTAGGGCTTACTGTCCTAAACCTCTGAATGCCTGTGGGCGTGAGTAAACTAACTGTCTGAGGATGTTCCTTGTTCTCTATACAAGCACCATATTCATCAAAGAGCCTCAGGAGCTTCCAACTCCAGATATATTATTTCTAATTTTTAAATTTTTTCTTCCATTTTGAAAATATGTTGCTCATCTGTCCAGACCGGCAAAAATTAATAGTAATGAGCTAATTACCACATCAGTGATCCTGTAGGCAGAGTCATTCTGCTCATCTGTTTCCTGGTAAACTCCCCCCCTTGGAGAACATAAAACAAAACTTTACAAATATTTTTGTATTGTCTAGATATGGCCATCTACACCACTTCTGCCTCTCTTTTTAGTGTTCAAAAATCTAGCTGAAATTCCTTTCTCTCTCTTTGTATTTATGAAACATTTTAGTCGCTCAGGCAGAGTGAATCACCATTGCCTGCATAAATAGATGGCTGAAGAGTTTCGCCACCATCCAGGTGAAGACAGTACCATCTGCAAGGTTTAGAACATCCAAAACCCATTTAGAAGTCCTGGCCTGTTCAAAATCAAGCCTGTTTGTCTGCCTGATTGATTCACTTTTTAATGAACAGGGAAAGCCTGTAAACGTAAACCTGATGCCTCGCTTCCTACCGCTCCCTCCCTGCAGCAATGTACTGATTATATTTCAAGTTATTACAGGATTAATACATCCGACCCAACGTGTCTTTTCCCGGCACTTCAATAAAAGTTGTGTCCTACTCTTGCTCCTGCTATTTTAATTTCACACTGGATCTCCCCACATTACCTGTGAAGTGTTGGCAACATATCTGCTTTTCAGACCTGCCAACAGCTCAATGGCTAAAAACTATTAGTGTCATGGCCTTGCATAAGCTTTGAGTATTTAAGGCCACATCTTGGGCTTTACTATGCACAGTAGCAGCATGCTGAATGGATAGCACAAATTTAGCCCTACTGAGAGTAATGAAATAAGATAATCTACAAAAAACTATTTAAATGGGGTGAGCCTGTGTCATTGCCCTGCTGTAAAACCATTGTACAAGGGCAATGTCAGGCAAAAACACCGAAGCACAACACATTCCATTTTGCCTCTGTCCATATTGCTTCTTCCTATAGCACAGCCATTAGGCTTTTAGGGAATGCCTGTTAAAAACACCATTACAAAAAATGTAATTGTGGTTTATGCTTGTGAAAAGTCGAAGGTTGTTTCCGAACACATTGCCACACATGCTGCCAACGTCACTGTGTTGAATAGGGAAGTTGTGCTCTTCTTTACAGCTGTGCATCAATTCTGCACTATATTTAGTTTTACATATAAAATTCTTACTGAGCTTAATGTTGCAGCAAATAACATGTATATAGTAAGCGTGCAGGATTTATCGCTGGCTGTAATGTCGTAGCACATATTCTAAATATCTATGGTGAGTGATATATTTGCATGCACATGCAAACAAACTGGAAATATATTTAGTTTAAGAAGCGATAAATTGTGTTTGCTTTCATTATTCTGTATGTAGGAGCATATGAGTTCAAGCACATCCTAAAAGGGGACTGTAGGGCTGCAAGAGTATCCATAAAACATACACATTGATTATCAGCTTTGAGAACTAGCATGGCTTTGCTCCCCATTACAGTTAGCATAATGGTAGATGATAGAGGTCCACTCAGGCTTTGAACCAGGACCGAATTAAGACATGCTGAGGCTCTAAGCCAGGGGTTGGCAACCTTTCAGAAGTGGTATGGCAAGATTGAACTTATTCACAGATTTCTGTGCCAGCAGCATGGAGGGTGGGGCAGGCTGGGTACAGTGAACTTATTTTCTGAACCAGCTGCAGCTAGGGAGAATGGTTTAATTTAAATTATTAAACAGATTAAGCTTTTTAATTTTCTCATATTAGTTTACCTAACTTCATTTTAAATAGAGTAAAATATTATGCCCAACACAAAGGTTTCAATGGTTTCTTTGTTTATGGCAGGGATGGGGAACTTTTTTGGGGTCGGGGGTCACTGACCCACAAAAAAATCAGTTGGGGACCACACAAATGAGAAGCAGAAAATACTCCTCCAAAAATCCCCGATCCTCACTGATGTGACCCCCAACTTTTCTGGTGCTCCAGCCTTACGAGGCGAGGGGAAGGGACGGGGAGGACTGAGGTTCAAGGCTTCCCATAGGCCAGATTTACTTTTCTGGGGTTCTGGAGTTAGTGGATTTTATGGACCCCCTTAGGCTCTGGGATGGGGACAAAAATGAGGGGTTCAATGTGCGAGATAGGACTGCCAGTGAGTGGGATAGAGATGAGGTGCAGGATCTGGGAGGGAGGTGGGGTGCAAAAGGGGGAGAGGTTGTGAGGTCTGGGTGGGAGATAGGGTGCTGGAGAAGGCTGAGAGTAGGGTGTCTGGAGAGGTAAAGGGAGCAGGAGCAAGAGAGGGTGCAATGTGTGGCCAGGAATAAGGGTACAGGAGCAAGGGAAAGCTGGGAGTGAGGGGTCTTGGTGGGGGAAGGAAGTGAGGCAATTGGGGTGTGGAGTTCTGGGCATGAGGGGGGATGCTTACCTAGCTTCACGCCCTCTTGAAGCAACTGCCACTGCCACAGAGGAGCTCGGCCCCAGAGGAGCTACTGCAGTGGCCACGTGGTCCAAGAAAAATTACAGAGAAGTCCTCAGAGATCTTGGGTGCTGAGAAACTTTGCACGAAAGCAGCAAAAGGTGAAACTTAGAGAGCCGGGGAAAGCTGGAGCTAGAGCTGAGATGTTGCTGAACCTCCTTCAAGGCCTGGTGCTTCTCAGGGCACATACCAGGGTGTCCAGCCCAACACTCCCAGGTTTGGGGGTTCCCATTGCCCTGAATTTTTCTGAACCCTTCACAGGAAAGCAGCCCCCTTACGAAGGGCGCACCGTGAGGAAGCGGGACTAGCGCCACTTGCGCACCTGCTGCATAGGTCCAGATGGAGATGGGGGGCTTGATACCTCAGGCTCTGGGGGTGGCACCACACAGGCGAACAAAGGCATGAGCCAGGGCCAGGCAGCGGCTGCCTGCAGACGACACCCAAGCCCCTGGTCCAGCAGTGGGAGGGGAGGCAAGCCCGGGCTGGGTGGGGTCACAGCCGCTGGGGGAGTCTCGGGGACTGGAGCCCCCTGGAGGCGACCAAGACGCATGCAGCGTGACATGACCCCTCCCATCACACTGACCTGGGGGCGACATGAGCCGCACCTACCCGAGCCAGCACCGTTGCCTGCTGTGGCCAGGCCTGGGCTATCACTGCCACTGCTGCCGCCCCCCACCACATATCCCAGGACAAAGTGAAAGGGGATGGGCCAGTGAGAGTCTTCCAGAGGTAGTTTCAGGTGGCTGTGGCTTGGGTTGCCGGGTGTCTGGTATTCACCCGGACAATCCAGTATTTTCACCTCCTGTCTGGTAAAAAAATTCAGAGAATACCGGACACCTAAAACGTCCGGTATTTTAAAATTTTTTTCCTGGACAGGAGGCGAAAATGCCAGGCACCTGGCAACCCTACAAACACTCAGCACCTGGCCTCCTCCCCCCAAACCCCCCATTGGCTCCCAACACCCCTCGACCCCAGCCCCAATACTTACCTAGTTCCCCAAGGCTGCCGGCACAAAATGGCTGCCGACCAAGGGGAAGCTTCCCCTGGGTCTTAGTGCTCAACCGCTCCCCTGTTCCTATCCCTGCACTTAAAGGGGACATGCTGTTTTAATGCTGTTTTATTTTAATTTTTTTTTTTTTTTTTTTTTGCTTAATAAGTCTTGGAGTCCTTTTTTTTTTTGCTCAACAACTTTGGTCCCACCCCCTCCCCTTTTTTTTTCCTTCAACAGAATTTTTTCCTGGTGTTTTTTTTGGGGGGAGGGGGAGGGTGTTCGGTATTTTTGTTTCAACCATCTGGCAACCCTAGCTGTGGCTGCCAGGGCGGCTCGTAGGGGGTTCATTCTGCTGAGGAGCCTCAGCTTCAACCGACTCCTCCCACTGCAGCAAACATGCTGCCAGGGAAGAGTGAGGGTTTCAGTGGCAGCACAGGCTCCCTGCTGCACAGGGGAGGAGAGTGGGACTGAGCCCCTATGCCAGTGAAAATCGGCTCGCATGCCGCTTGGCTTATGGCATGCATGCTGGGGGTTGCCAATCCTGCGCTAAACTATGTCATGCTTAAGAGGCCCCATAGCATTGCCAAAAAATGTGTATTCTTCTAACAGGAAAAAAACAATGAAAATAGAAATAATGACATTTTGTTCAGTGAAAGCTTTGTTATCCAGCTCTCGTAGGGAATGATGGTTGCTGGTTAATTGAATGTGCTGGATACTTCCAGCAAAGAGCTACACAGGTTGGCTGTGTCTAGACTGGCCAGTTTTTCCGGAAAATCAGCCACTTTTCTGGAAAAACTTGCCAGCTGTCTACACTGGCCGCTTGAATTTCCGCAAGAACACTGACAATCTCATGTATGATCGTCAGTGTTCTTGCGCAAATACTATGCTGCTCCTGTTCGGGCAAAAGCCCTCTTGCGCAAATGCTTTTGCGCAAGAGGGCCAGTGTAGACAACCCAGAATTGTTTTGCGCAAAAAAGCCCTGATGGCTAAAATGGCGATCGGGGCTTTCTTGTGCAAAAGCACGTCTAGATTGGCCAGGGACGCTTTTCCGCAAAAAGTGCTTTTGCGGAAAAGCGTCCGTGCCAATCTAGACGCTCTGTTCCAAAAATGCTTTTAATGGAAAACTTTTCCATTAAAAGCATTTCCGGAAAATCATGCCTATCTAGACGCAGCCCTTGAGGCAGGCTGCAGGGGAAGGAGGTGCCTGCTGATGACATCATCCAGCAATGCTGGTTAACAACATTTTCCAGTTAACAAAGTGCTGAATAACAAAGCTCTCACTGTATTAACATATATACCGGTACATAGGCGAGGATGCAACTAAAAACTAATAATTTTGTGGTATTTAGAATCCTGTCATAATCTGAGGCTCCAAACTAGTTTACTTAATTTGTGCATAAATCCAGCACTGCTCTGATCCCTAATATGCTGGGTACTGTACAAACATCTAATACATTAATTGCTAAGGCTTTATGCAGAGAATAAAGAACACTTATACCTTAAGCTTTCTAACAATATTCTGGTCAAAACTGATGTTTTAATGAAACAAGTTTATAAAAAAGGAGCAGAACTTTTCCCTCAAAAGTAATTTTAGATTTTCTAGAGAATTTTGTTGTTGTAGTAGAAGCTTTCGTAAACTCAACACCATACGGTTATGGTTAGATAATTCATCTTCAATTTTTCAATATCTCTTTGAACTATAACAATTAAATGGAAAATAGAAAAATCAGCTCGGCATCCTGTTTGTATGTAATTAAAGGTATAATCTGTTCCATTTGAATACTTCAGTGCCTAACCTTCTTAAAACAACAAATAAGAATAGTAGCTCATTTGCAATATGGTTGTTTTTTTCAAGCCATCTTAAAAGACTGACTGATGAAGCATGAATAATAATTTTAAAATATGACATAAGCACAAATGTATCAGCTGCACCTTCAGAATGAGTGCTGCAGGGTCAAAAGCTGCTTTGATATATTAAATTGAGTAACTTGGAGGTTTGTCTTTATTGTAAGAACCTGAAGTTGTTTAGTAGTTTGTATGAAAATACCAATATTGCCTATATAATTGCCTAAGTGGACAGTTCATTATACAAGTGTGGTGGATATCAGTTCATTCCTTTGAGAGAGTTAGACTTCCGTGTGTCTATTATTTAATTTGTAACATTTTTAAAATTTAATCTCAGTATCCCTTTGTTTTCAATAACACCCAAGTATTTTACAGCACGTTAAGATTGTGCAACACTCCATTTACTATTAGTTGCTAGCTGGTGGATTTTTTTTTAAAAAAGTACATTTGTTTAATGGACATTTTACTCACTGTTTCTCAAAGAAACAAAGTTAAAATCAGGCTTTGCCTACACTTGTAAATTTTAAAGTGCAGTGCTTTAACACGGTCACTGCACCAGTGCTGGGAGACATGTTACCGCACCAATGTAATCATTCTTTCTCAGGTAAACCACCTAGGTAAACTGCAAGGGAAGTAGCTAACAGCACTGGGAATGCAGTTCCCAGTGCTGGGAGCCTGTTCACACTGGTGCATTACAGTATTACAACTAGCTGTGCTCAGGGGACAGTGGAGAATTCACACCCATCAGTGAGCAAGTTACAGCGCAGTAAAGTAGCAATGTAGATAATCTCTCAGTCTTGTTCATTTATATTTCCTTAAGCAATCATGTTTTGCTTAAAATACTGGGCAAAACTTGTTAGGGCAAGTTTTGTCACCAAAACCCCCTTTTTGGCATTAAAACCCAGCAAGCGTTCATATTTCAATGCAGCAAAAGGCATGAAAAATGCCCAGTTTGGGCAACAAAAAATTTGTTTTGTCCCTTCTGCTCCCTTTACTGCTGACAGTCATGCAGTGTGTACTACAGGAAACCTTTTTTCAAGGTTATTGAATTCCAGGATGTTTCCCCTAATGCCCGATTATCCAGTCTGGCCCGTGCTTTGAACTCTGCTGCTCTGCAGCCAGGTAAAAAGTAAACAGAAATGTGCTCCTCCCCTCTACACGTCCCAGGAACTTTAAAATCCATTTCCTGCTGGCTGGCTCAGGGTACATCTACACTGCAGCGTTTTTCTGCAATAACGGCCATGATGCCAGAAAAACAATACTAGCATCCACACTGCTGTTCCATTATTTCGACAGAAAGTCGAAATAATGGACGGCTTTTTCCAGCAGCAGTAAACCTCAGTCTATGAGGAATAAGCCTTTTTCCGAAAAAGCTTTTTCAGAAAAGGGTGTGTGTGGATGCAGAAGAGTGAGTTCTTTTGAAAAAAGAGGCCTCCAGGAAATAACACAGGTGCCCTGCTGGCCACTCTGTCCACACTCATCACAACTTGGCAGCTCTTAAAGCAACAGCCACAGGGGAGAGAGCTTGTGGCAGGAAGCAGGCCTTGGGAGCTTCCGGACACTGCGCAGCTGCCAGTGCCAGACGTCTGGGCACCAATGTGTCAGCCACAAGCCTCCCAAGAGTCCACTGGCCCTCCCAGGGAGCATGCACAGGGTTCCCAGGAGCCAGAAAAGGCGTGCGCCGTCCTGGTCTAGGGTGGAGTTCCTGGCCTTCCTGGGTGTATGGGGCAACGAGGAGACCCTCCAGGATCTCCGCTCCAGACACAGGAATGTGGACATATACAGCCGGATGTCCGACAGCCTGGCCATGAGAGGCCACAACAGGAGCCTTGAGCAGGTCCAGAGCAAGGTCAAAGAGTGCCGGCAGGCGCAGCTTATGCTCCGGGGCAGGATCCCATTCCTGCCCCTACCACAAGGAACTCCCCCGCATCCTGGGGGGGCCGTGCAGCCCCTTCCCCACCCCGGTGGTGGACTTGGGGCTGGAGACGCCAATCGTCACCCGCCTGGGGGTCCCAGCCCATGATGAGGAGGAAGAGGAGGAAACGGCCAGCACGGTGACCACCATCACCCTGGAGCCAGTACCCCAGGGCCTGGATGTCTCCCAGGCACCCTCCAAGGCTAGGGAGAGATCATCAGGTGAGTGCTCTTAGTTTTTGACACACACAGGGTGGGGGGGCAGGCGATGAGGGGATGTGGTGCAATCGTTGCTTGGCCTTCTCGGCCTGCCCTTCGCGCTGCAATCTGTGCACATGGATGCATGTGCAGCACCAGTCTGCGCCACGCAGAACCAGGAGGCAGCCCTGGGGCACCCCTGGGCTCCTGCTCACAGGCTCTAGGGAGGCCAGACACACTTCTGGCCCCTGGGGGGTCAGCCACTGCTGGAAGGAGGCTGAGGACAAGGGCACACGCCCGCCCGCACACAGACTGAGGAGTGCCACACAAAGGCATGCCTGCACGCTCGAGGCACCACCCACTCCTGGAGACAACGCTGCCAGGTGCAGGTGTGTGTGCAGCCCCTATGGAAGTCCCGGCAGCTCGAGGCTCCTCTCCCTGCCATTGGATCCCAGTGTGGCCAGACACTTCCCTTGCCTGCTTGTCCGTGGGACGGGGGAGGAGGGTGGAAAGCATGATCCTCTGGGGACCTCTGGGCCCCTGTGAGGCATGGCTCACTGTCCAGGCCACACATGGCCTTTCTCCCAGGACATCACCGTTCTCTGCCCCAAGAACTTGCTCTCAGCTCACTGATGAGGGCAAGGTCTCAAGGACAGTGTCTCCCAGGCGGATGACCTTGTGCAGCAGGATGGTGTTAACAGCCCTCACCACCTGCAGAAGGAGACAAACAAAGACACAAAACAGAGAATCAAAGGGGGTGCCTGAGCACTTGGGAGGTCCCCGAGTACTCTCCTCTCTCCCCCCCCCCCACAAACACCCCAGCATCAAGCCCCTATTAAGCCCTCCCCCCCCCCGGGCTGTGTGAAGGTGGGACTGCAGAACCCCCCCCCCCTTGGACAGGGCTTCCCCCAACTCTCATGCCACCCCCTGCACTCCAAACCCCTTTTTCCTAGGGTCTCCTTTTCCAGTATCCGCCTTCCCTCCCCGCTCCCAGGGACTGCAGCCTGAGAGTGCCTTACCTCCATGAGGAGGGTCCCGATGATCGAGTTTCCTACGCCGAACTGGTTGCCCACGGATCGGTAAGTGTCTGGAGTCGTGAGCTTCCAGACAGCGATTGCGACCCGCTTCTCCAGGAGGATGGCAGGTCACATCGTCGGAGGGCAGGGGCGAGCCAGGCACACAGCTCCATCAATGTCTCCTTCCTCATACGGAAGTTGTGGCGCCACTGCTGGTCGTCCCACCACTCCATCACCAGCCGGTCCCACCAGGTGGAACTGGTGTCCAGCCTCCAGAACCATCTCTCCACTGTGGGGTGCCGTTGCAAGGGCCTTGTTCCCACGTACAGGCAGAGGTTCTTAAATATGAACTCGGAGTCAAGCTCATGCAGGACCACGAAGGCAGCCTGCAAAAATGGCTGCAGAAACTGCAGCATGGCAGTATGGGGCCATTGCATGTCCAGAGGCAGCTCCGGCTCCATTGCAAGGAGTGTGCTGTGGTGTCCAAAAGCTGGGCAACCAGAGCATGCAGTGGAAATGCTTTGCTCTCCCTCAGAGAAGTAGGCAAGCAAGCAGAAAAATGTGAGAAACGGCTGTCTAGGGGAATCCCTTAAAGCATGCATCTCAGATAGCCTTAGGCAGCAGCACCCAGAAGCAACTGCTGACCTAATGCCCTGCCTGAACTGGTTCCGGGTGGCCTGAAATGCGAGATCGCATCCAAACTGTGTGGATGCTATCTTTCAAAATAGCACATTGCTATTTCATTGCACTTTTTGTGTGTGAACGCGCTACTTCGAAAGAAGCTTTTCCGGAAGATCTCTTCTGGAAAAGCTTATTCCGAAAGAAGCTTGTAGTGTAGACATACCCCCAGTATGGAGTGCTCCTCAGAGTGTCGTCTCAGGGAATCAGGGGTAGCAATAACTCAAGATGCTCTCCTGCTTGGGGTACCCCAGAGCTCTTGGATCTCATCAGTGTGTGGGACGAAGAATTGGTGCAATCACAACTGCGAGTGACCCGTAGAAACTGGGACACGTACAGCCACATTTCTCAAACCCTGTGTGAGAAGGTGTATGAGCAAAACACCCTGCAATTGTAACCCACACACCTAGTGTGGTTACTGAACAATACAAGTGGTACCTAGACCGCAGCAACAGTTAAGACCAAGAGACCTCTATAGCAAGGGCTGGGAAGCAGCTGGCTTTTTAGCTCAGAGGGTAGAGGCTCCTATACTCTGCTTCAGAGGTCCAAGGTTCAAATCCACCCAGTGGCAGTTACACAATGCAAAGCCAAGATTAAGGAACTGTGGCAGTCATACCAGAAGGTACAGGAAGCAAACCACGTGTCCTCTGCTGCACCCAAAACACGCTGGTTTTATAAAGAACTGGACACAATCATGGGTGGGGACTTGAACCTTTGGATACTTCCCATAGCACAGAGTCACCAGAAACAGGTCTTAACCCAAGGGAAGAAGCTCTTCATGAAGAGGTAGAGGGGGATGAGGAGGAGGGATTCACTGGTGTAGCAGGCAGCCAGAAACTGTTCTCAAGGCCTGAGGATCATGTTGAGTCTCAACAGCTGGATGTGGGGTATGAAGCAAGGGAAGAGACGCAAAATAAGATACTCTGTTGCAGTGGGTCAGGAGGAGGCATGGGGCAACTGGAGGCTGCGTTTCTGTGAACAGGCTAAACCCTGCCTGGGACTGGGTTATGTCCAAGCAGGGCACTGATGCATACACAGAGATATCAATAAAATCTTACAGGGAAACGGTGCCAAAACGTTTCCTGAGGTACTTTTGGCAGGGCTGCTGTTTCCCCACCCCCATGGCATGACACGCTTCCAATCCATTCCTCAATCTGTGCTGCCAGTAACAAGGTGGCACTGAGTTGAGCTGAATAAAGAGTGGGGTGCCCTCCTACTCTCATCCAGAAGCAGAGCCCAGGTTTGCCTGTTAACCTTCAGCATGGAGATTTTAGCCAGAGTTATGGCAGCCTGTGGACAAGTGTAGGGTTCTTACAATTGTTTCCATGTACACCTGCTGCATAAGTGGGGATTATACTTTCTTGTGTCCCCATGTCCAACCCTCCTTTCCCCCCCCAGTCCCCACCTTTAAAACTCACCATGATCAGAGTGTCTAGAGAGATCTGTGTTTGTCTCTAGGGAAAGTTGCAGGTTGTGTCCAGAGAAATGCATGCTAGTGAAATGTTTCGATCTTTATCAGGAACATTACAGTCACTCTATTGTTAAAGATTACTTTTTCAGACCACACCTTGAGAAGGTCTGCTTCTCCAGCATGCTCCCCTGCTGACAGGCTCCATCAACTCAGGAAAAGATCTCAGAGGACCAGAGAAGACCTAGTGAAGGATGTTTTGCAACATTCTTTCCTCCAAATTGAAAAAAGGGAAGAAAGGCAGGTAAGGAAGATGAAAGCTAGAACAGAAGTCACTGACCACATGCTAAAGCTCATGGAAGACCAACCCAAGAT
Organism: Pelochelys cantorii; assembly: GCA_032595735.1. NCBI lineage: Eukaryota > Metazoa > Chordata > Testudines > Trionychidae > Pelochelys > Pelochelys cantorii. The sequence continues at coordinate 34,840,250 of CM064334.1, forward strand.
GCTGAAGTCTAATTAAGACGCAGTGCAAGCAAAACTAGCAAAGGCCTCCCTGGCAGCACATGAACAATTCTGTGTCCAGCAACCCTCCCTCTACATCCACTTACTCCTCAATTTCTTGAAAATGTTTTTTTCACCTGCACACTCCACTCCCCATCACAGCAGCTGTGACTTTGGCAGCTGGATGTTAACACAATTGTGAGGTTTTCCTCTACACTCACCCTCCCCTACCAGCAAGTCTTCATGCTATGTGTGAGACTATAACTGAAAGAGATCCATGAGTTTATTTTATTACACCAATTGCTGACCCCTGTGAAAGCCTGTAACATCCCTTGATTTTGTGGGAATGCCTTGCTCAGGATAAGTAGTGGGATGAGGCAGGGAAGGTACCCCAAAACACAAAAATGTCAAGATGTTGATGGCCAACCTTTGGGTTCCTTGGACAGCACAAGTGTCTGGCTGTTCACACAGTGTGCCCACGTGCTATGCCTCAGTGCTCTACCCATGGGCAAACACTTCATCCTTACTGTACGGTCTCACCAATTATTTAAGCAATAGTTTTTGGCCAAAACCATAGGGATATGATCCTCCACAAGATCCATCCTGCCATAGACTCACCTCCAGCTCCCTTTCAGTCTGCCAAAGGCACATTCGACAACCACGCAGCATTGGCTTAGCTTGTTGTTGATTCACTCCTTATTGCTGTTCAGGTGTCCTATATAAGGTTTCATGAGCCAGGGATGCAGGGGTAAGCTGGGTCACAGGGGATCATTAAGGACATTCCCACTATAATTTTGTGATCTAAAAAGAAAGTCCCTCCCTGCAGCTTTCTGTATAGGCCACTGTGCCTGACGATGCACACATCATGCACCTTTCCAGCCCTGTATTTATGTCTGTGAAACACCCTGGTGATCCACAAGTGCCTGAAGCACCATGGAGAAATACACCTTCCAATTGATGTACTCTGAGGCAAGGTGGGGTGGCACTATATGTATGGACTGTATGTGCCATCGACTGCTCCACCACAGTTTGGAAAGCCCATTTCTGCAGAGCCAGCAACTATGGGATCCACATTTCCCAGAGTCACAGTCCTACGCAGCAAAATGCGATTTATTGCCCCACACAGTTGCAGAAGTGCTGCCTCAACAGTACAGTTCCCTACTGCAAAGTCATTTGCAATTGAACGGTAGCAATCGGGAGTCGCCAGCTTCCACAAAGCAAATGCGGCACCCTTCCCGACCGAGAGAGCAGCTCTCATTCGGGTGTACTTGTGCTGCAGTTCAGGGGCCAGCTCAGCACACATCTCCAAGAAGGTTGTTTTATGCATCCCAATGTTCTGTAGCCACTGCTCTTCATCCTACACCTGCATGACAATGCGATCCCACCTCTCAGTGCTGGCTTCCCTAACCCAAAAGCGATGCTATACTCTGCACAGCTGCTCTGCGACAGCCAAATGCAATGCCCAGTAGCTGCTGTCCATGCCACTCGCACGGTCATCTGCATCCGAGTCTTCTTCTTCTGACAGTAAGTTCAACAGTTGCTCTGATGCAACGTGCAATGTTCTAAGCACATTGAACACAGCATAGGAGAGAAGTCTGGGATCCATGATTTCTCATGGCAGATGCTGGAATGAGTGCACAGCAAGGACTGGCCATTTCAAATGGTGCAAAAGTAAGCCACAAGCCCCAGGATGGCTGTGAAGCAAAGAGGTGGTTGACAGGACATTTTTCACATTCCCAAAAATGCTTTGTGCTATGTTGCACATTCTCATAGTGCCTAGAGACTAAAGGTGACACCAGGCAGTGTGGGTTGCATACCCACATTGCTTTACTTTTTCTGTCAACAGGGGAGCTAACAATGTGACCACGATATATCAACATAGGGTGGCAATGTAAATGTGATTTGGCAACTTTCTTTTTGGTGATTTTTGCATGTCAACATTACTTTGGTCGCCAAAACTTTCCAGTGTAGACATAGCCTGGGGCTTTGTGTAACTGGAAATTGAGCAACAAAACTTTTGTCATTCATAGGTGCTTAACACCCTCCCCCCCCCTACACACACATACAAAACTGTTTAGTGCAGACAAAGCCCAAATATAAGCCCTGCTGTCTGAATTTAGTTCAGCAAAACAACTGGCCTGAGTTTAGTGTAGATGATAGTTCGTCTGAGAGGTTAAGGTGAACTTGTTGTTAGCAAAAAACTTTCTTATAAGATCCCCAAAGAGGCAAAAATATATTTCAACAATGTAATTTAACAAAATTAGAAACATACCTTTGCTCCTAAGGCATCTGGACTGTAGGCTTTGAGCTCAATCCTGCACTGTGCTGAGGGTCTGTTTTGAGTTGCTGAGCATCCTCCTCTTCCTTCATCGCAGAGAACATGCACCAGAAACCAGATAGGATTGAGCCTTCATGATTATGCTGCCTGGGAGAAAGGCATTATAACTGTACCCATCAGGCCTTATCCTGCAATTCTGTGCACATGACTAACTTTACTTAGTTGAGTAGTGGCCATTCAAGTCATTGGCACTACTGACCATTACTTATGGGCCAATTTGCAGGCTTGGGGCCTACTCTTGACAGAGCTATTCCATTTAAAGCTCTATTTTCACTCCATAACTGTCTCAAAACTATCCCTTTGGGGCTGAAAGTTTCTCATAGTTAGTCTCAAGCTTCATGCTACATTTTGAAGGAACACTTCCAGAAAACGACTTGAACAATTTTTTGAGTGAAGTTGGTGTTTAAAAAAAAATGCATCTTATACAACAAGTAAAAGTAAGATACGTTTTTGTACTTTTAGATGACTCATAAAAGGTTGTTGTGACTTTTCAAAATCAGCATGGACTCCTTTCTCAGTGAGGACAAGTGCCTGACATGCATTAAGGGCCTTGGTTCTCAGAGAAATCTACTATATACTTGAGAGAGACTGTGCGTCTGTCTCGCCATCTGTGAGTCTGTTTGTTCAAGAACTCCTCCTGAAGGGTAAGAACTAAGACCCTTTCCTCCCAAATCTGAAATTCAGCTTAAGGGTTTGGTTGTTCCAGGGCAATGGGATGGGCATGGAATGTGATCTTTTCACATCAAATGGAAAGGGAGGGCTATGATAGCAGGGACAGTTATACTCCAGAATGACCACGGGGGAGCGGGGCAACAAGCAAGTGCCCCCCTGACATCCCTTCAGCTCCAGAGAGACATGGAACTGTAGAACAAACAAGTGCACCACTGGTGTGCCCCATTCCCTCCCCCAACCCCTTCCCAGACCTCCCTACCATCTGCCCTGACTCCTGGACCCCCACCCCTGCACTGAGCATCCCCCCCTTCACCTCCAGCCCCCTACTGTGAAGGGCCTGAGCAACACCAGGTAAATTTTCTAGTAAGGTTATAAATATCTGGCCCTTATCAATCATGCACAGATTTAAGCACGAGTAACTTGTCTCATGACTCAACCTTTTAACAGGCCAACTCACATTTTGTAAACTATTACAAAGGTTTAGTCCTTAGTAGAGTTTCTAACAGAAAAAAAAAAAGATTAGGTATTGGGCATGGCCTCTACAGAATTTTCTAATCACCAAAATTCTTTAGATTATTATTTGTATGACAGTAAGACTGAGAGGCTCCAACAAAGAGCAGGGCCTATCTGTGCTAGGTGCTGTCCAGACACATACAAAGGTTAGATGAGGAAATAGAGGTATAGCCAGGGTAGCAATCAGGCCAAGGTCACATAGAATATGTGTACACTGCACCAAGGAGTAAGCCTCCCCCCCTGCGTAGGCAGATCTGCACTAGCCTGGCTCAAGCTAGCATATGGGTAATAGCAGTGCAGCCATGGCACCTCTGGCAGAGACTCAGGATAGAAAGAACCAGAGCCAGGTGGGGCTTCAGAGCCTAAACTGCCACCAGAACCTCAGCATTCACACTGCTATAATTGTAGGATGCTTGCTCAAATATGGACTGACAGCTTGCACTGAGCTGCAGTGTAAACATACCAATTTTTTTAACACCTTCCAAAAATTCACCACTGGGCAGAGAGCTCAGACCCCAGTCCTGCCTTGTGGTCCATGCAGAATCCCATTAGTTTCAATGGGGCCCTGCCCAGGTGCAGCATTCTGCCCTTGTGGCTCACAAGGTAGGATCAAGGCCTATGAAGTTTCAGCCCCTGAAGGAACATTTTTGAGACCAGGGCTGGGGAGGGGGGTTTCTCATAAAATGGCTCTAATCTAATGCACATGGCAGTTGTGATGTCATTGCCACTAGCACAGAAACCAGGGTGTGCACAGCCATGACTGCTCAAAATCTCAGGGCTAGTCCCAAGTTTTGTTAAAATGCAGTGATGGATCTGAAATGTAATTAACAGCTATAAAAATGCATTCTTCTTTGGAGTTCTTACAAAAAGGTTTTTAATTTGCACCAAAAACTTTGCATCTCATTTTTAAAGTTCACTTCCTGATAGAGCGAGCTCAGAATTTAGTACTGTTGCTGTTTGTGTAGTTCCCTGGGAACAATATTTTAAAGCTAGCAAGGAAACAGAGGCTATGGACAAGAAAGTTGGATGTCTTGATCACTGTTCCCCATAAGCTGAGCACTTGGGCAGCTACTCGGGAAAGATTCAAATACCACCCAGCTGATTAACAGAGCACCCACAGTGCCCACATCTAGCAGCATGTGTTTCTACAGGTGGTGCACATCTACTTATGTCTCAGTGCATATAACAAAAAAATATTCCACACCTGTATGGGGGATGGGAAAAAAGGGAACCTTGATCTTGGTCACTTAAAGCAGTCTTGCCTGTTGCAGAAGTGTGCATATAATGACCATTCTAGATTAATTTCTGGGTTCATTAAAACAATTTATACCACAATCATTTTGTTCTAGCCTTTTATTAGTTGCAATTATGGAGATACAGTAGCCCTGTTTACACAGCTCTAACAAGTCAGGACCTGTAGTACATTATTGGCTTAAGCCCCCTATTCCCAACTTGCAGTCCATTCTCAGACTCAATCTGAAGTTGGAAACACTCCCTGTAGGAAATGTGCACACCCTTGCTTATACAAGAGCAGAACATAGTGATAACTTTAGGTACTGTAAGTTGCAAGTTCAACTTACAAAGATCAGCCCTGACTTGTCATCGCTCTCAGCATGTTCACAATGAGATCAGAGTGCTTCAGTGAGTGTTCAGATTATTTTAACTTGACAAGGGACACAGGTGAGCATGTTCTACTTCACTGTTATTCCAAGCTCCGACTCAGAGATAAAATGAGAGCTGCTCACTGTTTAACATGCATTCAAAGCACTGCCAATCTAAAATGGCTGCTCAGTAATACTTTAATTGCAGTTTCATGGAAACAAATTGCTATTTAATTGCAATAAGCTTTTCTGTGGCTTAGCTGGACTGACAATAGACATACACCTGGAACCAAAGCAACAAGCAACAGCAATGGCTAGTACTTTGTTTTATAGGTTCTGGTAAAGAGGTCAGTCCAAGCATACAACCACTTAGAGATAATGCAACCCTAAAGCAGGTTAGTACTTAAAATTAAACGTTGTGGCATCCATTGACTTTATTCTCTCTCTCTCTCTTAATGGAGCTGTTTGGAATACTGCTTTATGGCTGTTTGCCAGGCTCTGATCTACAACTCTTGGACAGCAGCAAGTTTAAAAAAATTAATTTCAAATTATATCAATCATAATAATAAGGGATATGAACTCATACTATATTGGCATTTCCAATTTTTTTAGTATTTAACCTAAAATTAGCAGATGCAAATTTTATTAGTGTTAACTAAAATAAGGCAAACAGGAGCCAAACTCGATGTGGTTAATATGTGACTTAATTTCAGATGCTTCATTCTGGGGCAGCCGCCTCATAAGATACTGCATAACCTGTATAAATATTTAAAGATAAATTATGGAAGACAGGAAAGACAGTACCTTGTGGCAAACAGAATTTGGTTCGGAAAGGCTTAATGTCCTTTCCTGCTGGGATGAGTAAATCTCATAACTAGACAGTTGGATAGGTAAAAAACATTAAACCTTTTGAGAAGGCAATCTTTTTTACAAAATTGTTTCATTAATAAGAGTGACAATTTATATGATTGAGACATTTATGCAATATAAACAGAACATTTTATCAGTTCACTATAATGATTTCAGATTAGTAATATTTCATTTTTTAAACATTCATCTTTGAAAGTGTGGCAGCTCTTACTAAATGACACTGGATTTCTATGGCTTTTCAGAAACACTAAGCAGTATATATTTCAGACTCTGTAGTAAACACGTGATAAAAAGGTGAACAAGTACATGTTTTTCCTTGTAGACCTCCTTAAGAGGAAAAAAATAGCACAAGTTGTTTCTCACATAAGGACAATCTAAGATGCCTTCTATCCACACCCAGAATCCCCATTAAAGTTCATTTTATTGTTTGAAATGCCTCTGGTTTCAAGAAAGTGTTTTACCTAAAGCAAGTCTACTACTTAAATATGTTCCATTGTATATTCATAGCTCCATTAGTCCTCCTCCAATTTTGCACATCAAAGCAAAGGCTTCACCACTTGTCTGTGGATTATGCTAACATGAGTGACATTTGTAATCTTATAGGTCTGCAACTTGAGAAATGCTTTTAAAGCTTGCTATTAAATAGGTAGCTGTGCTTTATGAACCAGTCATATAATAGTTTATTTAAAGCCTTTAATGAACTTCAACCTCTACATCACTAAATGCCATACTACATTACTCACTAAAAGTTATTAACCATCTTCTTAGCACTTCTAGGTTATTGGACAACTAAAAAGCTGTACGTGGTAGATTTAAATACTCTACCATGAGTGCTTATATTGATAGACTATAAAAGATGTCTACAATCTCACTAATACTTGAATTATATATTCACATGTCTCAAAGCATCTTTGCAAAGAAATTAAAGCAGCACAATTTGCAGGACTCTACCTAAAGATTTAGTGCTGGATCAAAAAAAGCTTAGAAGAACTCTGAAAAATCTGTAATTATTTTTTTAAATAAACCTCTGAAAACTACCCATAAGAGATATTTTTAAAAATACCACACACTTCATGCACTCACTTTTTTTTTTTTTTTTTTGGTACCCAACAGCATATGGTAAACCAATCTCTCCTCCCCTAAAGAAGTTCTTTTTTTTTTTTTTTTTTTTTTTTAAAGCAGAAATTCAGTAGACTTTGAATACAGTGAAGGCCAAGAAATAGGATGCAAAGAGAAGCTTGTTTAGAAACACAGAAATCTGGACTTCAGGTTAGGGCTCCCATCAGCATCACCAGGGCCGCTCTGTAACCAGGCAAGGTGAATTAATAAATACGTTTTTTTTAAAAGCACAATTAAAAATGTGAATAGAAATATTAAAGTATGAGAGTAGTGACTTTTGCTAATGTTTAACAATGTTGCAATGCAGTAGAGGCATCATCCAGGCCCCCTTAATATTGTCTCCTGGTAGAAGACATACAGTATATGTCCAGAGGCTTTCCTGTATCTCGCAAGATCATGGAATAGTGTTTTTTGTTGTTTTTTCCTGAATGTCGTATGGTTAGTCAACAAGCATTTCAAGGAAAAAGCTAGGTGAAATCCTACTTCAAACTTGGAAAAAAACACCAGACTAGATCACATTTCAGAACAAGTTAGTGCCAAACAGGCCAGGACGGGACATTTTCTTCCCTCGTTCAGTGCGATTTATTCTCTTATAGCCAAGATTCAGAGATATTACTATACAAGTACTCCTCCTCATAGGAATACCCAATGCAAGAATTGTGCCAGAGCATACATTCTCTTGTAAGTTTTTTGTGTAACAATTTTTTAAATGCAGTCTTCCCTTCTGAAGAACGGCTGGAGGAGGAAAGACCATGGTTACTTTTGTACATACCAAGATTCATTGTAACATGGCTGAACTGTAATGATATGCTTGCTGTTATTAGAATTAATATTCAGAACAAAAAAAAATGTTTTGGAGCATTGCTCTGTACTTCTGCCAAAAGTGACACAGTTAAGTGGTTTGACAAATTCTTACTGTCATGAAACTATAAAAAGAAAACTAGATTTAAAGTTATTTACAATTAAAGAAACAGCAACATAAAGTTTAGAATGTCATATATAACAAGGCAAAGCTTTTAAAACCCAAAGTCAATTAAATGTTTTTGTTTTAAGTTTTTATTATTTAAATACACCATACTAGAGCAAATGTCTCTGAAAATATCACAAATAAAAGATTTGTCTTCATTCAGCAAATTAGAAGTAGGTGAAAATTTCTACACAGTAGCTGCTATGAGCCTGACTTTTTTTTTTTTGGCGCCATGGGAAGTAGCAACAGTAGGACAAAAACACTTACATGCATACATACATTGTATTTTACAGAGATACAATAAAAGTGTTTGTGATAGAATATCACAAAAGCCACATCTTTCCTTTACCTCATGTTCAGTTTGATTGAAACACATTTCCTTACAACACTTAAATATACAAAGAGCAAACAGAATGTTGTTAAGGTAAAACACTGGGTACAAACTCTGGCCAGTGCCCTGCTAATTGGTAATGAGGGTAGAAAGCAGATTTGAATACTGCTTTTAATTAGCTTCCTTAGTCACCCCCCCCCCCCCCCAACTCCCACGGATGTCCTCCAGTGGATTTTTTTTTCGTTTTCTCTACAGTCTCCCATTAGCCCAGGTTCATGGAGTCCTTAAGGTTCATATTCAGTCATTTTAATACACCGATAAATGTAGGAAGGGCAATCAAGAATAAAGAAGGTGCAATGGCATGGAGCTGGCATTGATGCTAGCTACAAAGGTGACTTGTCTACTGGAGACATGGGATCCATCTGTGATGAACAAAATTTGAGATGAAGGCACGCATTCTGCATTACTCTGACCTCTTAGCAGACCTGAAAGAAATAAAAAATGGGCATCTTAGCTAACACGCTAAATTTGAGATATGAAACTCCAACATACTGCTTTTGTCTTCTCTTTATTCACTAATCTCTTTTTTATTAGATCACTTTCCAGCTGTGACTTGATTAAGGCTTTCTGTGCTACTCATTCATGTCACTAATGTTCAAACTCTGAACTAAAATAAACATTTTCTGCAGGTTTTAACTGGAAGAGATCATAACAATAAGTGTACTTTCTGAAAGTCTCAGGTGTGAAATCTTACAATGAAAAGGTGTTTTTTCTGGGCCCCTTTTGAAAGAAGTGAAATGGTATGCCTGGCCTTTGAAGAAGCTAAATAATATGATCTTATAATTGGAAGAATATAAGTGTGCAAAGCAAATAAGAAATGCAGCCAATATCCTTCCAAGGCAGCTTTGGTTAATATGCTGCATAGCACGAGAGCTAGACAGAGATATTTGGGGATTTTTCTCCTCCCTTCCCCCCGCCCCTTTTAAAAATTTCTCATCTGCTATGTTACTTAATATGTTACATAAACATTTTAATATCTGAAGTCTAACATGGTCTTCCACACTGATGTGTTAATGAATTGTGATAATTAAAAGTGCCTAGCTCCAGAGAAATCTAACTTTCATGGATAAAGTACAAATGATCATCCACAGTCTTCAAATACAATCTGTTTGCAATTACCAAAATGAAATAATATGTATTAGATTTTTATGGTTTTTAAATGACATTTCAAGCTTCCCAGGAAGTTCTTTTCACCCTTTAAGTTACTAAAAGCCTGAGGTCTAGTAGTAACTGCAACCCCCCACTTTCAAGCTAATTAAAGTGGAGGAAGCTTGGAGGTTTAATTCCCCAGAGCTGAAGCTCAGTGTGAGAAAGGTAATTTGTCTGTCCAGAACAAAGATTAGGGAGCAGCCAGCAAGCATATTTAATAAATGAGCATCAAATATCCTCTACTATGGACACAGACAACACCAATTATGTAACTACAAGGGAATTGTTGAGTGATATGTAAACGAAGATTTAAAAAAAAAAATCTTTTCTAAGAGATAGAATAGCAAGATGCAAGCTAACTCATACTTTAAAAGTTTAAGAGCTAAAGATCAGTGAACACTCCAAACATTGCTCATGGGTGCAAAACTTACACCACTTTGAGAAATAGAAATGCTGCAACAAGCGAGAACTAGTAAAATACTCTGAACTGCTAGAAATGATGAATTAGGTGCAGACTCTAAAATGTGCTTCCATGGAAGGGAATCCTCTCCCCCCGGCCCTTTAAATAATGGGGCACTCAGGACCGTATGTCTTAGCACTCTAGGGCTTTGCATTGTGCTTGTAACCAACACAGTTTAAAGACTAGGGATGTTAAATTTCTGTTATCTGAATAATCGTGTAGTTGATACAAATTGTATCAACTACACGATTAGTCAATAAGGACCACTCTTCAGAGCTGCAGAAGTCAGCTCAAGCCGGGACTGAGCAGTCCCAACTTGTGCTGGCTCCAGAAGCCACTCACGCTACAGTTTTGCATTTTAAATGCTGTAAGAGCCCGGCGGCTCTTACTACATTTAAAATGCGGAGGCACAGTGTCCTGGACCAGCGCAAGCCAGGACTGCTTGGTCTAAAACTCGTGCTGAGACCAGCAGCCCTTGTTCGCCACACCTCGCTCTGGCCTCCACAAACAGAGTCTGCTTCAGAACCAGCTCCTGTTCGCCGTGGTCAGGGGCTGCTGCTGGAGCAGCCCCTGGACATGGCCAGCCCGGGCCACCATGAACAGGGGCTGCTTGCTGGCAGAAGCCCCTGTCCACAGTGAGTCTTGGCCCACTGTAGGCAGAGGCTGCTTCCCAGCAACCTATCCTATCCGCCCTCCCGCCTCCAGACCACCACCAGGCTGCCTCTGATAGAGGCAGCAGAGCAGGTGGGTGGCACTGCAGAGCTGGTGCTGGGGGGAAGCCGGCTTTTAAGCTGGCTCCCCCAGCACCAGCTCCTGTCCTTCCCCTTTGCTGCCTCCGGGAGAGAGGTAGATACTCCAGTTGACTACCTGATAAGCTTATGCTTATCAGGTAGTCGACTACTCATTAACATCTCTATTAAAGGACTTCTTTTTTTCCAAAATACACAGCAAATGATGAAGAGTTGTAGATAAAACATAGTATAAAAAGGTGAAAGACAGGAAGGTAAAAGGCAGGAAGAGTCAATATCATTGCATGTACTTTTTATGTTAAATAGCCTACTGAGCCCAGACCTGTGCCAATCATAGTATAAACTGTGGCCTTACATCTGAGAACTCTATTGACCAAAACCATAGTAAGTTTACCCCATAGCTATCAAATATAGCTTCATAAAACAAAGAGTCACAGTACCAAGAACTCATATTTGTATTAAACTCTGCTCAGATTCCTAATAGCTAGTTAGCTGTGTCAAATTCTGCTCTGCACATAATCTTTAGTGAAAGAGCAAAAACCCAGATTGATTGGCCTGTAATGTTTAATACTGGGTATTGTATCTATTTCAGCTAATGCTGTTTAACTGGAAGTATGTTTTTATTCAGTAGCCCCATAACAGCTTTTGGAAAGTGTTTCTAACATGTACATTCTTTAAAATAGTGGTTTCTTTAAAATGCACAGAACATTTTTTTTGCACCTTCCTCTTTAGCTTCCAAGACTCTTGAAGTCAGACCCTAGCCAGTTTCCTGACATATATTTCATATTCGTATTAGTCCAAAATTCATATTACTCCAATTCCCCCTGTGAAAGTGGGTATGAAGAAAGGATTCATAAGATATACTAATTGTGAGATTTCGCACTCCAATTTTCTCCTTAACACCTCTGCCTGCCTCATTATATACTGTAGCAATGCAGTTAATAGCCAATGATAGTGATAATGAGGCCCTGTTCTTATTAAATGCTTCCTCTGCATTTAGCTCCTAGTAGGACAGCAGCAATTTTGCAAGCGCGAAAGCCAGTTTTACTTCTCTTTTCCTCACTCTGTCTCCTGGTACTTATTGTAACTAAATCATTTTTGTTTTGCTAAAGCATAGCAGGAAACTGATAAAACTAAGTGACAATTTAGACATCCATTTGAAGTTGCAATAAACTTTAGATCCACACAGGGCAAGTGAATAAAGCACTTTTTTCAGAATTGCAAACTTTTACTATTGTATACAAAGATGAATGGTTTTACCTATATTTCTAAATGGGTTCTCTACAACTGTTCATTTTACGGATTCATTGCCAACTAGCCTGTATTATAGATTGTTTCATTAAGCTACACAGTAGTATACACCTATAAATCCTTACATGTGTTTATTCTTCCTTGAACAGATCTCATATTCTTTTGCATAACTATTTAGTAGTGAGGAACAAGTAATTAGGACTCAGTAATCAACCCAGTTATCCTGATTGACAAATTAAGTAAATAAGTGTTCATATTTTGATGTAATTACACTTCACTTTCTAAGAGACTGGAAATATACTTAAAAGTATTCAGTATATTTGTGCAGCGTAAGAGGCAAACATGCCTATAGTGATATAGCAATGCAACAAAACTGATAAAATTAGAAACCAGTTCGTGTTTTCCTGTACAAACTTATCCACTAAAGCAGCCACTTAAAATTCTTCTTTTGTATGTTACAGAATACTTAAGAAGCCTCACATTTTCCCTAGGTATTTTAAATCTTCTGAATTCCTATTTGCAGATAAATGTTATTTTTTGTGATCCTTACAGACATTAATGAAGTTCCTATTGTAAATCTATAAAGAATTACCAACTGAAGTGTGCACTTTTTGTTTCAGTGCAATAACTCAGTGCTGTGTGATTGCCTGGGTTAATGATGAAAAAGTCAAATATACTATCAGAGCTGATGGAAAAATCTATCACCAATCTGAAATTAAAATTCATCTGTGGTCAATAAGATTTAATATCCATGCAAGTGGCGCTGTAAAGAGTAAATGAATCAATGTCATCAATACATAATCAGTATGAAATATGAGGTGAATAAAATTATGTGCAAGAGTCATACATTCACTCTTTTCTGGACCAGTGTGGAATGAACTGTCTCTTAACTGAAGGTTGACAGTAATTGTTACAAATTAGGCACAGCAGTTATCAAAATGCACTCACTTGCATAGCTATAGAACTTATTAAGGATATTAAAATAGATCTAAAACTATCCAGTTCTAAGGGGTACAGGAAAACTGTTGATACATTTTTTTCCCCTCTGCTACTATTACATAGTGTGTATACTCATAATTTACTTGCAGCTGTGAGCCAAAACCTGTAAAAGCATAGAGATACACAATCTCTACTGAAGATTAGTGTTATGGAGAGATAAGAGAGTAAAACTTTGGTTTATAAGTAACATGTAAAAGTGTCAGGCTACTTTTCTAAGGATACCACAGTTTTAGAATATTAGTTTAGGAAACATACTCAATTATGTTAGTCTGAGACGGCATGTGTCCTAATTTCTATTAATTCAGAAACCTTTTCTTCATAAGACATTAATTACCATAATTAAAGGATCTAATTTCACCTTCTATAGTAACTTGCTCACTTGCAATCCTTAATCTCAACATTATAAAATTAAATGGTTCTCTTTAAATAGAGTTTATATTAGGGTTTGCTCCCCACATTCCATTAT